>JZKD02S1672663.1:2918640-2944941 GCA_000966675.3 Picea glauca
TATGTATAATTTGCGACACATAGATCCACTGTGTATGTCTCGTGGCTATGTCGTCTTGATTTGAAATTTTTCGCATAGATCCACAGTGTATTCTGGTGGCTATGCTACATTTTGATGGCATGGATCTACAGTGTATGATTGGTGGCCATGACCCGTGTTTATAATGTCATCAGTCTGTGATCTGAGTATGGGAATGCCTACCTCAGAATTGATATATATGATATTCTGCAGATGCTTGATTGTTCGCAGGTTTCCGATTAGGTGTGCTCCTGGTTCTCGACACACACATGCAGCTTACAAAGTCTATCGGCTGTCACTAGTTCCAACACTCATACTTTGGGGGGAATTCTGTTACCCATGATTTTGGTCATCATGATGATGTATTGATGATGGTGTACTCAGGCTCTTCATAAGAACTTTCTCCTGAGAAAAGTTACTTTCTTCTCTTTCCAGAAATATCATTTTTGAAGGAGGTTCGCAGGCTGCTAGTATATTTGCCTGGGAGAATGCATGATTCTCGCAGGCTGCGTTAAGATAGGGTGCGAGAAGTTCGCACTGTGTTGAACTTCTAGGGTGAGAACTCTTTCTAAATCAATGAAAAAGATGAATTCTCGATGCTTCTAGAAGGATGAGATGGCATTCGAATGGTTATCCTAGTACTGGATTCCCTGATATTTTGGGATCACTCTTATCCAAGTAACTAATTCGTTCTCTCCTATATATTGAGGGAATTCTCATGAAAAGGTTAAGCAAGGTTAAGCAAGATTCATTGGAGAATTAGTGAAAGAATTGTGTGAAATATTGAAGCTTGAACAACAGGCTAGGAAACTCCAGTAAGGATATCATAAGGGTTTTGATATTCTTCATGCAAGTGCCTAATTGTGTGTGTCGGAGCCAAGAGCCATCGAAAGGAAGTTTGTGACATCAAGGCCCAGGTTGTTATATTTACTTTCCATCAATATGATACAGTAGCATGTCCCTTTCCCATAAAGCTAATTCCACTTTATTGTATAATTCCTTGATCATATACATAGATTGATCGTTGAATAGATTGTGCTTTCTTCACTTTGGTTGGTTTGTGTTGTGTTGGTCTTAACTGCACAAGAGCACTGGAGCAAAGCAGGAGAAACAAAGACCATAGGGATCGATTATAAGGTATGTTACTCATTCTTGCCTCCTAGTTAATTCAATGTTCAAAATCTAGGGAAAGAGTCATGTTCTGTCTTGCTTTGTTCTAGATCCAGGTGGATTTAGGGAGATCAGTTTGTGTCTGCACTTACGGATTTATCCAATAACAAAATTGTGCCACTAGGATAAATTTGTAAGTGGAGTCGCCAATTTTTTTATTGGATAAATCCGTAAGTGCGGACACAAACCGATCTCCCTAGATCCACCTGGATCTAGAACAAAGCAAGACAGAACATGACTCTTTCCCTAGATTTTGACCATTGAATTAACTAGGAGGCAAGAACGAGTAACATACCTTATAATCGCTTCCTAAGGTATTTGTTGCTTGTGCTTTGCTCCAGTGCTCTCGTGCAGTCAATACCAACATAACACAAACCAACCAAAGTGAAGAAAGCACAATCTATTTAATGGTCAATCTATGTATTGATCAAGGAATTATACAATAAAGTGGAATTAGCTTTATGGGAAAGGGACATGCTACTGTATCATATTGATGGAAAGTAAAGATTACAACCTAATCCTTGATGTCGCAAACTTCCTTTCGATGGCTCTTGGATCCAACACACACAATTTCTCACTTGCATGAAGAAGATCAAAACCCTTATGATATTCTTGCTGGAGTTTCCTAGCTTACTGTTCAAGCTTCAATCTTTCACACAATTCTTTCACTAATTCTCCAATGAATCTTGCTTAACCTTGCTTAACCTTTTCATGAGAATTCCCTCAATATATAGGAGAGAATGAATTAGTTACTTGAATAAGAGTGATCCCAAAATATCAGGGAATCCAGTACTAGGATAACCATTCGAATGCCATCTCATCCTTCTAGAAGATTCCCTTCTAGAAGCATCGAGAATTCATCTTTTTCCTTTCTTTAGAAAGAGTTCGCACCCTAGCAGTTCAACATAGTGTGAACTTCTCGCACCCTGGGTTAAGGCAGCCTGCGAGAATCATGCATTATCACAAGCAAATATACTAGCAGCCTGCGAACCTCCTTCAAAAATGATATTTCTGGAAAGAGAAGAAAGTAACTTTTCTCAGGAGAAAGTTCTTATGAAGAGCCTGAGTACACCATCATCAATACATCATCATGATGACCAAAATCATGGGTAACAACTGGTGAGTCGGATGGTCCTCCTTGCAAAGATTACAATGATACTTTGACTTTTTCTTTTTAGTGTTTCCCTCACCAACATTATTGG
Organism: Picea glauca; assembly: GCA_000966675.3. Lineage (NCBI taxonomy): Eukaryota > Viridiplantae > Streptophyta > Pinopsida > Pinales > Pinaceae > Picea > Picea glauca. The sequence continues at coordinate 2,921,031 of JZKD02S1672663.1, forward strand.
TAGGTTTCTTATCCCCCTTACCCTTCTTTCATTGTTTCTTCTTTCTATCAGGCTGCTAGCTGACCTTTGGGTTTGTCTATTGCACACTGTGTACATCCAACATTTGATTAGGGGGAGTAGTTGAACTAGTGGTCTGGATGGCCGCTATCTGCTATATTGCTAATTGTTGCAATTGATTCGACAATTGATCAACGAGTTTCGTTTTCACTGAACCTACAATGCCATCGGCATGTGGTCCAGATATATTTCTGTTCTTGTCAATTATTGACCATGGTGCATGTGGTAAAACTTTGTAAAGTAAACCAGACTAAGAGTAAATAAGTTCTATATTTTGGGCTCTCATTATTGATTCTTCCTCTGAAAAGACCCCCAAGGTTGCGACAAATTTAGATAACTGAGGTACCAAATACCTAAGGAACCACTCTAGCAGTAATGCTGGTGGGGCTGGCACTTTTATCAAACTCTTTCAACATCTACATTCTCGGATGTGATTTGAGATATGGTCCACTTTTGTCTTCTCAAAGTTTGCCAGCAATTCAGTACTGGCATCGTATCTCACATGTAATTGGAAATAGTTTAAGAAATCCATTTCCAATTTGACGAAGAAAGAGTATCTTGAGCGGTCAAGCTCGATGTACCATTTGTCCACACTCCCGATGAGAGTGTGTTGAAACAAACACAACTAGATGGAGTCGTCTCTCAAAGAATTGGATGAGCACCATAAATGGAAGGTAGTCACACGATCGCCTGGATATTCCTTTGGCTTGGCCTCACACTTTGGGATGTCTAAAGGAAACTTGGTTGGCATAGGGGGCCAACGTGGATCGTGACAGATGGGGTTGTTTAATAACCTTGTAAAGCCTGGAAAGTGCAGAGTTGCCAGAAATGGTAATTTGGGTTGTTGATTGTAACCAGGGAAAAAGGAGCCTGGAGTTTTCTTGGCACCAAGTTGCGTCTAGGAAAAGTTAGGTTGCTGGCCAAGGTTCTTGTATTAACCATGGTCGTGACCAACGTACCGATTCTACTCTTGTTGATACATCATCGACTGACTCCCGTAATACGACGTAAAGGGCTGGGCTTGCGTCGCATTCCAAGGATTTTCCCCTGTCGATACGATGGGCATAGGTGTTGAGCCTTGTCCGATGTTCCATTAGCTATTGAAGGGGTTTCCCCCGATCGACATCCTTGACAAAGGAACTGATCCCTACCATGGATTCCAAGGTCCTTGTGAGGAAGTAATTCCTAAGTTTTCCCCATGTGTAGGAATAATACCCTGTACAGTATGTTGTTGTCCATAACTAGGGTTTCCCCTGGCCAAGATGGCAGTTGACGAGAAATCATTGTTACCAAACGCACCGAACAAAGAGAACAGTGTCGAACCTACCGACATGCTATAAGTAGGAAGTCCTTGACTACCTGCTCCAAATGAACTATATTTTACGTTCGACCCAACAAAGTGATGGTGGGCACTGCCGAGCGAAGGGGACGAAGGAGGTATATGACCCCCTCCGTAAGGGAACGAATTATAGGGAGCTGAAGTCCCCCCCATGGATCCTTGCAGAAGAGTGTTGGAGCTCCCTGCTCCAATACCTAACATCTGTAGAGTGGAGTGGGAAAGGATAGTACTCGTACTAAAGCCAGGCATATCGTATGAGAATGGAGGGCCTATATCACTCTAGGTGAACGGAGCAGTGATCGCTGCCATAGACGGAATCAGACTATTTCCCAAGGTAGAGGCAGTCGATACCATAGTGGTCTGTACTGACAATTGTTGGTTAGGAGGTAGAACACCCCCTGTAGTGACAACCGTAGACAAAATATGAGTATTCCTTGAATAAGTAGCATCATTTGTTTCCATCGTTGCTTGTGACACTACCTGGCGCTCATAAGATTGAACTTGTACAACGATGGGCACTGATAGATCAATGATTGGAGGATTATATGGACCAAGAGCTTGCACTACTAGGTCATAAATGATTGGTTCCTCTGAAATTGAATGTTCTGCTCTTGGAGGTGAGTCAGGCATAGTTTCTTGTAACGCGGTCGCCTCAAAAGACCCCTCCTGGTCTAATTTTCGCCTTAGCGGTGGCGGGGGTGGCTTGAGATCAATCGGCGGTAGGCCCAAAAGCCTTCGTGACTGATGGAGATCCTAATCCTCCACTGTGAGAGAATATCAATGACACACTAGGTATTTCTATAATCATTTTTTTTAAAACCAGCAAACACTAGAAAAAGTTCCTATGAGGTAAGACAAGCAGATCACTAGCTAGTTGGAAGAACATTTACAACAATGAACAGTAGAGAAACTTACCAGTGCAAGTGAAACTCGAATATAGAAGCACCCTTTGGGTATACTCTGCAAAGTGTGGCTCGATGTCTACTATGGGTACCACGGTATACCCTCACAGTCACTTGTGCAAGTCACTAAGATAAGGGAACTAGGTTTCCAGTGCGCGAACAGTCACCGGGTGGGTATAGTCGACAGTCAGATGGACCACAATGAGCAGGGTATCAAGCCTGAAACCTATTAAGGGTATCGAAAGAAAGTTTTCCAGAAGATGAATGAGGACCTCGAATGGATTTGAGACCCATGAAGCTCTGTAGCAAATGCGATCAACGAAATCCCAAGATAAGCCCTCTATATGTGTTCCCCACTACGCTTGGTCTGGGTTTGGAGGAGTTATCTCCGCTACCTTTCCGCACATGACCTTGTGTTTAGCCTCTGTGTTAGAGGGGGGTCCGGATAAATTTCACGGTTACTGTACTTTCAAGCACTCCCTAGCTCAGACTCTTATGTTTGTTTTTGTAGCCTTGAAGAGTTTCCTCTCCAATCCTAAATCAAGGCTCTAGCTTAGACTAAATTGATGAACCCTTCAAACACAAAGTCTAGTAACTTTTAATTAGGGGTTAATTTTAGTGGTTGTCTTAAGTCAAAAGGAACGAAAGTGAAACCAACAATGTTCTTTAAGAGACAAAAGATAAGAGCATAAGAAGATACTGGAAACAAAAGTACTTCTTTCTTCGCAAATAAAGATTTTCCATTTGAAACTCTTTCAACAAACTTTTTGTAACTACTTTTCTTGGATCTTTGAAAAGAAAAAAATCAAAACAAGATTTTTCTCGACTACGAGCTACTTAATTTCCTAAGCATTTAAGTAAAGAACTTAAGAAAACTTTCTTTTTACTTGGTAAACAAAGAAACTAACCTAAACTACTTTACCAAACAAAGTAATGAAATATATTTTTTTATGGTTTTATGCTTCAAAACAAGAAATTTGAAAATGAATTTATTTTCTTCTAAAGCAAAAAAAAAGTAAAAAATACCAACAAGACAGGGCCAAGAAATGGATTCTGGCCCAATCACAGATCACAGGGAGTCACTGACAATGCCAAGTAGGCAGATCAAAGTAGACTCACCAACTTGTCTAAAAACCCTATTAAAGAAAACATAAGAAATATTTTGATGAAAAGAAAGATATGCTAAGGTCAGACCTAGGCTATATACTGCTAAAACAGAGACCAGGGCTAGATCAAGAAGATCCCTGAGGAGTATGAATTATAACAGGGAAGAGGATGGTTGCCTCTTCTTTGCAAAATATATTCTCAACACAGGCACACTACTGTCACTTCAACAACCAACATATGTGTGCGGGATGTCCAAAGGCAGGGCACGTATGCACGCGTGCAGGCCCACTACAAGCCGCGTACACATCTGTAAATTCTCAAAAATATGGAAACCAACAGTCAAGGAAAAGGCATGGAGTAGTGGTATGGAATACCAACATCCCTTAAAGACACAAAAGATTAAAGAAACTCAAAAAACAGTGGGTAAATTGATTGAAAAACACCCAAAGAAATATCCCCAAATACACTAGAGGCGTCCCTAGTACGGTTGCCAATTATGCTATAGTGGGAAATCCCCTCTACGGACTACACAAAGGGCCTAAAGTGTAGGAATATATAACTATCTAAAGTCTCCTACATTTTATCACTATCCCAACATTACCCCACAATCATACATAAAAGACAAGAGAAAGGGATCTGGTAGGCCTACCTTAAACTCCACGTCTGATGTCGATCCCTTTGTGCTTGGTTGTTTCTTGACTGAAAATCTCCTCCCAAGGCTGACATGCATTCATCAAAAGACAAAAAAGAAACTACAAGAATTCATTCTACATATGGATTAGTGGGTTAGACATCATAAACAAGAAATTTAAACAAATCATATAAGTTCAAGACTTCATTTGGTGGGACGGAAAAATACTTCTTTATATTAATCTCACAAAAGTCTCTTACAACATGAGACCGACACTTCTCCTTGAACTTGGTTCTGGGATCCTCTTCACCATGCACCAACTGCTTCCACATCTTCTTCTCCTCTTCAATTCTCTCTTAGGGAAATGGTAAGGGCTTTACAATTGGGGCAAAGGGGGATTGATAAAATGGGAAGAGTTTCTTTTCTCTCGTGCTTCCCCTTGCAATGGGACCCCAACCCCTTCTTTTATAGGCCAAAAGGGACAGTAACGGTAGGGGTGACTGGATATGGGTAGTCAAATAGTTAAGTAACAATCCAAAAACCAGTATCCTATGCAAATTTCCACATTTTGTGATATTCTGCAAGTGTACGCAGGCTGTAGTGGCTCAACAAGCGTGTGTATGTGGGAAATAATGGTGCAGGGCACATACACCTTCAAAATGATAGTTTTTAGAAGAGTTGTTCAATAATGGCTTGGTAAAGATAGCAAGTTAGATGGCCTGATGCCAAGTATGCATGTCAGGTGAAATCTAGGGTTATAATAGTCTTGTTCGTGACTATGAAAACTATTGGCATATAATTACATTTGTATTTGCCTATTCATGGCCACAGACACTTTTTTGGTATATCTTTCACATGGACCTGTAGTGTAATTTTATTGGTAGCCATGTATGCAAAGTCAGTACATAATGTAATGAGAAACGAGTCCGTCCATCTGGTCCCCTACCACTCCACTTCTGGGTTATTTATAAGGTATTTCGACCATCACAGATACTCCTATGACCTCACACATTAGGGGGCATCTGTTAGAGAAAGATTTTCCTCACCCTATGCAATCTTGTAGAGAGGGCCTTATTCCATTTCCCTATACAGACTTATCTTCCTTGTTACTAAAATCCAAAGACAAAAATACATTTTTTTCCACTTGTACGCATCTTGCACACTATACAACAAGCGTATACGTAGGCTACTCCACTACAACCCACGTACATTGGGATTTGTGCCAGAAAATGAAAATTAAATGTCAGGTTTCCATGTCACAACAAGAGATCTATGATCCTTGGCCTTCCATATACTGGAAACGTTCTGACTCGACCCTTCAGTTCCATTTTTTAGGCTATAAATGGGCCAATTCCGAGCTATGGAAAAGGAGAAGAATTAAACTTTGAGAGAAAAGTTACTCTGGAGAAATTATTACTTCATATTGAGTCTACATCCCTTTGTTCTTTAAGTCTAAAAACAATGTTCATCCCCCAAACTCTTCCCTTATTGATGGAGAACCCCGTTGTCTCCCTTCTATGAGCTTGACTTTGGTGGAGGATTGAAGTGGTGGAGGCCCAGATGGAAGGAACTTAGTTTATTGGTTCCGAACTGTGCCAACACGAAAGTCTGTAATATTTTCTCTTCTGCTGATCATTTATTAATAGAAATACTCCTTTCCCATCTAATTGATATCTTGCAAATATATGAGTTATTATCCATGGGTTTATTTGTTATGTTTATTAATGGATTATGATATCTAATGTGCTAACCTTTTACATTATCACCATATTCTTGCTTTGCTTGTTTGTTGAGAACTAGTTGTAGGTATATAGCTTTGGGTTCAAGTGCTCAATGGTGGACTTCATCGAACATCTGGACGAGGTAGGCCTCTTTCTTATCTTGCTTTCATATTGGTTTATATAGCATATGTTTGGAATAGAGTTGATTTCTGCAGTCATTTCCATGTGTTGTGGTTTACCCTATCCATAGAGATATTTTCCTCGTAACAATCCCACCATTAGGTTACCATAGTTCAAGGGAGAGCCATCAGAGGATCCTGAAAAGTACTTGTTCATTTGTGAGAATATCTGGAAAGCAAAGTAGATTACAGATGAGGATACAAAACTTGCGTAGTTAGCTATCACGCTAAGAGACCGCACACTAGATTGGTACATGAGTCTAGCTATAAACAATCCACTAGGGACAACACAGACTATTGCAGATGTCAAAAATATATTGATAGATGAATTTCAGAAGCCTAGTTCAAAAGATCAGTACATGAATGAGATTATTGAAATCAGATAGAAAACAAGTGAGTCTATTTTGGAGATTGATCAGAGGTTCAAATGATTGAAGGCTAAGTTGAAGTATGTCATTACTGACATGAAACATAGATATCTCTTTGTGAATTCACTACTACCATACCTGAAATACCCTCTGAGGTAGCATAAGTTTCAAACTCAAGCAGAAGCTCTGCAGGAAACCTCACAACTGGAAGAGAACCAATGTCAGAAGACAGACCCATCAATAGAAGAGATAAAGTAGGATTTGAAGAACTTCACATTTCAACTGAACCATAATAAGAACTGAGAGAAAAGAGAATTTTTTTGGTGCACTACATGCAGGTCAGAAGGATACCACAAGAATGAGTGCCCAACTTTCGCACAATACATGGAAACAAGTCTACCAAAAAATTTTCCAATAGGAGGACCATGGTGCAAGATATGTAAAATGCATGGACATGATCCATATCATTTTCCAATGATGCAAAAGTACGAGACAATACCTAAGAGCTCATACTGCAACTTTTGAAAATCAATGAGTCATGATGACAAAGATTGTAGGACAATGGACCTGATGAGGGAAAGAACTTTATATACTTATAGGGTGCAAGCAGAGATGATAACAGGGAAGTCTACACCATAGTTAAACCATGTAACGCATCCATATAATACCGCGCAACATCAGTACAACACTACACAACCACATATAACACTACACAACCTCAGTATAATCTCGCGTAGTATAATCAGGTACCTCAATACAACACACCACGAGCAGATCGGGCTGGATACTGAGGTGTAGGATGAGGTAGAGGAGGATTTGGAAGAGGAATAGGTCCAATAGTATGTCACAACTTCCAACATCCAGGACATTATGTAAGAGAATGTCCACCTCCACCTACAACATGCATGTATTGTCAAGCAATATACCATAATACAGAGGAATGCCCAACAATTTTGGGGAAGATTCAAGAAAAAAGGAAATAGAGAAATTATAATGTTCAGTGGATTTCAGCAGAAGCTCAGGACGACAGAAGAAACATCAACATAGTTATGCGCTAAGGAGCTAAGATAGGAGCTATCGCAGTAAGACAAGAGCCATCAGAACACCAATGGGTGAAGAAGAATATTGAATCACATAAACAATTTGATTCAAGGAAAGAAAAAGAAACATCTAAGGAGGCCAGAAATGAGTTCCTCAAGAAAGATTTTGCATCTACATCAACTGCACAACACACTCAGAACGTACCCATGTATGAAATTACCTCTTCAATGGACCACACCAGTGAAACACAATCGATAGATCAAGTAAGTACCATAAAGACGTTTCTGCAATCCTGTGTTAAGCTACTGAATAATCCATCATCTGTTAAATTTTTGCAGCATATATTATAAAAATGTAACACATAAGTAGAGGGGAAGTTAGAGTAGAAAATAGTCAATCACCTCCATTCAAGAAGGAGGAGAAGCAGAGAATTCATACTGAATGCCAACATTGAATTTTTCAATATGGGAGACATTATATTGGACTTAGGTTCTAAGGTCAATGTCTTTCCTAAAAAGACATGGAAATGTATGGGAGAGACCATGTTAGGCTACTAACCTGTCCAACTGAAACTAGCAAACCAACAAAGAGTTCTGCCAATTGGAAGGATGAAAGGTGTGACCGTAGATCTGGATGGAGTGTGCACTAAGGAAGACTTTGAAGTGATAGAAATAGTAGATGGTACAACACCTTATCCAACGCTGCATGGAATGGATTGAGAATTGACAACCACACCATAATTAACTTGAAAAAAATGAATATGACATTTGAATGAGGAGAATACAAAGTCATTTTCCACTAGATCCATCAGAAGGAGAAAGTTTGTGGAGACCACTTGCTTATATCTAGAGGAAATCAACTAGTTATATAGAACCACCACACACAAAGAAGATTATGTCAACTTAATTTCATATGGGGTACTCAGGTGGAGGAGACTCACATCATGCACATCTGTCTCAGATACAAACTTGGAGAATTGGCAACATATATTACATGAAGTGTCCACTAGAAGGTGCACAAGAATAGACCATGCAGTAAGGTGGGTGGGTACCAAGATAAGAGAACCTCCCAGTTTTCATGGCATACATGAATTAGAGGAATTCCTAACAATAAAAGAGGAGGACATGTTAGAGAATCAGACGTTCTTAGCCTTGGACATTGGACTCAAGGAAATACCTTTCAGATGGCGGGGTGCACACAAAGAAAAAATTAAGGACTGGTACCAATGTAAGAGGTTATTGCGCATTAGATTCAATGCCAAGTAGGGGAGCACTAAGATGCAGAGATATGATGGGCAAGGGACACCAACAAAACATTTGGAGAAATGCAGAACACTATGTAGGATGACACCACCGGAAGAATGACCTCATCACTTCATCCATACACTGTAAGGAATCTCAGAAAAATAGTATGTAGATCAGGAACTGCGCAGAGGCACTGCAGAATGGACAACATTAAAAAAAAACTTTATAGTACCCTTCTCATTCGAACATGACAACCCCAACATTGATTCATGAATCAAACAAATAAGAGGGGTGATATTTATTGAGGAACCTGAGGTGGAACTCATGACAGAGTATCAACAACTGTAACGTCCCCAACCACCCAAGCTGGGCCATGATACAGGAGGAAATGATTATCCCTACCTGTAAAATCCCCAACCACCCAAGCCAGGCCATGATACCGTACTAGGTCCATTGGACCTTTACAATCTCTATGGCTCAATTCTGGAGATGTTTGGTTTTTCAGTCGAGAATGCATACCGAATTCACTTGAAATGCACCTTCTTTCTCCACCTGGATCACATTCCAATCAATAACATTATTAGGATCATGTATATATTTATTGAGAAATGATACATGTAATACATTATGAACAGGCATAGATGCAGACAATGCAATCATATAATCCACTGGACCAATCCTCTCTAGGATTTCAGATGATGCACAATAGCGAGCTGCCAACTTTGAACAATTTCCCAACTTCAGGAAACTTCTGTTGGATTTTACTTTCAAAAATACATGGTCTTCCACTTTAAATTCCCTTTGAGTTCTTCCCTTATCAACATAGATTTTATTCTTGTCGTGGGAAACCTTTAATGTTTTTTTTTTTTTTTTTATCATTTTCTCCTCCATTCTGAGCAAATCTGGCCCAACCACTTCTCCTTCTATTGGGTTATCCCAACTTATTGGTGTGTTTCACTTTCTTCCATAAAGTGCCTCGAATGGGCTCATCTTTAAAGATGCTTGGTACCCATTGTTATAAGAAAACTCTACCAAGTGTAGGTAGTCTTCCCATTTTTATCGTTTATCCATCACATACATCCTCAACATATCCCCGGTCACTTGATTCACCCTCTCAGTTTGTCCATCTGATTCTGGATGATAAGCTGTACTAAAATTCAAATTTGTTCCAAATCCATTAAATAATCCTTTCCAAAATTTTGAGGTAAATTTTGGATCTTTGTCAGATACAATTGTCTTTGGTATAACATGTAATCAAGAAATTCCTTTCATATAAACATCATCAATGTTTGCTTCCTTGTGAGTGAGCTTAACTGGAATAAAATGGGCAACTTTGGTAAGCTTATCCACCACTACCATGATATAATCATGTTTCTTGTTTGTTCTGGGAAGTTTGGTGATGAAATCCATTGTTACAACTTCCCATTTCCACTTAGGAATGGGTAATGGCTGTAGAAAACCAGCTGGGTGTCTATGCTTAGACTTTACCTTTTGACATTCCAAACATTTGGCAATAAAATCAACAACCTCTTTCTTCATTCCTGGTCAATAATATTGGCTCTTGACAACTGCAATAGTTTTTTGATAACCTAGGTGCCCAACATAAGGTACATTATGCATTTCCCTCAATATCAGATTTTTCAATTCATTAGAATTTGGTACATAAATTCTTCCCCTGTACATGAGAATTTCATCATTATCTAGCTCATATTCTTCATTTTTCTACTGCAAATTACCTTGCTGTAATTTTTCCATTAATTCCTTGTATTGCAAATCTGATTTGGCAGCCTCTATAATTCTATGTTTCAAATCTGTTTAATACATGCTAATGACTGTAACATGCAATTACTGCACTCTTCTGCTGAGTGCATCAACCACTTTGTTCTCTTTCCCCTTGATATGATTTATATCAAAGTCATATTCACTTAGAAATTCTAACCATCTGCTTTGCTTAGCATTTAAATTTGGTTGATCAAATAAATATTTCAAACCATTATGGTCTATTCTTAGCTCAAAAATTTTCTCCATGAGGTAGTGTCTCCATTTCCTCAAGGCATGCACTATGGATTCCAACTCCAAATCATGAGTGGCATAATGTCTTTCATTCTCCTTCAACTTCCTTGATTCATAACATATGACAAATGCATTTTGAGTGAGGACTCCACCAAGTCCTTCTTTACATGCATCTATTCATACAATGAAGTCTTCATTTTGGTATTCAATTCTTAGTATTGGAGCACTTGTTAATATTTGTTTCAAGTGTTGGAAACTATTTTCACAATCCAATGTCCACTGAAACCTCACACCCTTTATTTGCAAGGAAGTGATTGGGTGTGCAATCTTTGAAAATCCTTCAATAAATATCCTATAGTAGCCTGCAAGGCCCATGAATGATTTGACCTTTCTCACATTCTTTGGCACTTGCGATTTTCTAATGGCTTCTACCTTCTCAAAATCCACTGCTATCCCATCCTCTGAAATGATATGACCCAAATAATGATTTTGCTTCTAATAAAATGAGCACTTGATCAACTTGGCATACAACTGATGCTCCTTTAATACTTGCAACACCATTCTCAAATGATTCTCACACTCTTCTTTCAACTTCGAATATATAAGAATGTCATCTAGAAAGACAATGACAACCTTGTCTAAATAATCTTGGAAAGCACCAATCATTAAGCACATGAAAACAACTGGTGCATTTGACAACCCAAATGACACCACTGTGAACTCATAATGACCATACCTTGTACTAAATGTGGTCTTGCTGATATATTCCTCCTTAATTCTTACCTGATGGTATCCTAACCTGAGATCTATCTTTGAAAATATCTTTGCATCCTTCAATTGATCAAAAATATCATCAATCCTTGGCAGATGATACTTGTTCTTTACAACCACTTTATTCAACTATCTGAAATCAATGCACAATATTAATGTCCCATCTTTCTTCTTCATGAACAAGACCGGGGAACTCCAAGGTGACACACTTGGGTGTATATTCCCCTTCTTCATAATTTCTTCAAGTTGCATTTGCAACTCCTTCAGCTCTGGTGTACTCATTCTGTAAGGAGTCTTCGACACTGGAGCTGCTCTAGGCATTAAATTTATAGAGAAATCAATATCTCTCTTTGGGGGTAGTCCTGGTACCTCTTTGCACACATCTTCAAACTCTTTTAGGACTAGATAATCTTCCAAACTTGGTACCTTAGCTTTAGGTGTCTCTTTCATATGAGCTGCACATATTTGACACCCTTTTCTGTAACATTTCTTCAGCTGCAATGCTGAAATTTCCCTGATGGTTACTGCCCTGGGAATTCCCTGCACTTTCCTTAGGCTCCCTTCCTCTTCCAAGCAAGTAAATTCCTTTTTATGACAATATATAATAGCATGATGTTGGTCCAACCAATCCATCCCAATTAGATAGTCATAGGAACCTATGGCAAGATGTTCAAATCTTCCCTGGTGTTCAGTCCATTCATGTCCATAAGACATGACTTAACCATCTCATTAACATTTCTTTTGGATCCGCTAGCTAGCTGGTCCAACCAATATTTTCCATGCTTGATTCTTAGAAAATGTAAACTTTCCACCATCTTAGGATCTATATAACTATGAGTAGCTCCTGAATCAATTAAAATAGAAATGGTTTGGTTGTTGGTCATACCTTCCACTTCAATCATATGTGAATAAAACTTTGCTTTCTTGTTGTTTAGGGATGCATAGATCCTTGGCACATTTCTGCCCATGTGCTCCATTGTTTCAGCTTGTTGTACATTGTGAACAATCCTCAATTTTTCACCTCTGTGAGGAAAATATTTGAACATATGATCTCCTTTACAACCCCGACATTGAATAGGTGGTTTTCTTGGCCTTTGACCCCTTGTCTCAATCGTACTAGGTTCTCTAGAAGTTGGTTGTCCCTGAGTATTATTCTTGAAGAATGGTGGCTTAGACCCTTTCTTCCTCTGATCCACCTTGAATTTCCTTTTGTCTTCCCAATATTTTTGGAAATTTTTCCTTGATTTTTGCTGATCATATTGGAATTTAGCTTGCCTTATGGTCTCCTCCAATGTCTTGGGATAATCATAGTGTATTTTTTCACTGATGATTGATGGAAACCCACTCAAATACCTCTGAATCTTAGCTATCTCATCCTTGATGAAAGAGACATACTTCAACAGTTCTAAAAACCTTCTTTCGTATTCATCAATATTCATACTCCCAATCTTGAGTTCAAATAACTCTTTCATTTTCTTGTCGTAGTATCTCTTAGTCAAGTATTTCTTCTCAAAATACTTCTTGAATTATTTCCAGGTAACACTCTTCTCTTTAATGTGCTACACCTGCACAAGATGATCCCACCACATGGATGTATTTCCCTTGAGTTGATAGATGGAAATTCTACCTTCTGCATGGGAAGAATAATTATGCAATTTAAAATACTTTCTCATGCCCAACAACCATGTCTCTGCATCTTCATCCTTCTTGTTCTCACCATCAAATGTAGGAGGTTTGATTTTTTTCATTTCTCCTCATAGTTCATCCACCCCAGAACTCTTATGCTTCCTGATAGGGGATGGACTTGATCTGCTGTGTGCTCTCTTATTAGAATGCCTTGGGGAGTGGTGGTGATGCATGCTAACACTTCTTTCTCTTCTTTTCTCATCAGGAGACCCATGACTTCTTGATTTTCTTGAGCCACTCTCCTTATCCAATTTCTTTACTATTATGTTCAAGCTCTGCAATAAATTCATGTTGAAGTCCTCTTGCTACTCCTTGGCTCTCATAAGCCTCTCATTATCAACTTTATGTATTTGGACATCCTTCTGTAAATTTCTAATGGTCTCTACCATATTCATGTTTTCATCCCTTCCTTCTCTATGTCCATTGGAGTTTGTTCCTTCAATGCCCAAATGGACATCCATACCTCTAATATCATATTCCTGGATGTAAGTACCCTATGCCTCTTCCATTTCTATGGAATCAGTGATGATCATGATATGATATAGTTGTTGTTAACTTTGCAAAATGTGCAACCAACAAAACTTTGTCAAGCTAACTATTTCAACAATCTCATGAAAAATATGAACCATTCTTATTCAATAATATATCCGAATTATTTTTTCTGATTTATAGAAACATTGAATACCCAGATCAATTTTCTGGGTATATATTTATATTCTACTTTACAACACCTTTCCAACACCTTATCCCATGATCAATTGCAAGTATTAAGTAGAAAGTTATGGCTATTCGAAAATTGCCCATTAATTTTTCTCTTCATTCTTCAACTTGGCGCAACTCTACGCTGTAAATATGCATTTTTGCAGCTACTCCTTTGGAATTTTCATAAGATCTCAATTGATTTCATTCATATACATATTATGGACACTCTGTCCAAGTTTCTCCTTTTTCTGGGTTCCTGACTGCTAGTTACAGCTTGCTGAAGTTGTAGACCAATTCATGTTTTTGGTTTGGAATGCTATAGGTACCTTATTTTCTATATTCAACATTTTTAACATGCCCAGAAATTTATTTAGCTCTAGGAATGTCTTCTATGTTTCAATACCTTTCCATTTACTACTCCTATGCCTCAATCTGATTATGGAGCAGAAAGTTATGGCTCTTTGAAGCTAGTTGGGTCTTAAAATTTACCCTCCATTGTTTGTGTTGTAACTTTCTCATGAAAGCTCCGTTTGACGAACAATTTACACCATTAGAAATATCTCTCCGAGCTCTTTTATTTGAGCTGCAAAGATAGTGTGTGTCTTGGAACACTCTATTGTCGTGGTTTTTGAGTACCTAAAAATGCTCTTAAGGGCCTAAAAAACACACTGTAAAAAGATGAAGTTCAAACAGTATAAAATGTCGCATAAATTCACTGGTTTTCCGTTGTAGTTCACCATCGAAATGAATTCTCACGCACAAATTTCCACCTGTACACCTATATTTACCATGCATAGCAACACCAAAGGGTAAATCGTTCTCCACGCACCTATAACCACTGTGCATCACTTCTCTGTCGCGCCAATAACTTGCGTGCACTACTTTTGTGTCACATGCCAATATCGACCGTGCATAGTTTTGGTTCTTTCACAATTACCCGTTGCACAAAATTTTTGTATCGCACACAAGTATTCCACGCACATTTCACTCTATGCGTTGCACCATGCCAAATTTTAGTACACCCCCACCGCACACCAATACTCTGTGCTCACCATTAACTAAACTGTTGCGCGATAACATATACCCACATTGCACGTGCATCAACCAAAATCCTCTACGCTCTGCCAATACTACGTACACCATGCATGAAATTGTTATGTGAGTGCACACCATGCAATTATAAATTTATCACGTGCACCTGCACACCCACATTTTTCCGTGCAGTGCCAAAATTTAGTGCGCCCACCCGCACACTAACATTTTTTCATGCAGTGCCAAATTTTAGTGCATGCACCCACACACTAACATTTTTCCATGCAGTGTCCAATTTTACCTATCACAAGATTTCCACTACACATCATGCATTTTTAGTGCGCCCACTTGCAGACATTCATTTTTATGTGCATCAATTCTCCATGAATTCTGCTGCAGAAATTGGGGCTTTTGCTTCGATTCCTACCGTAGACATTCTGCAACTATGAAATTTGTCCAATTTCACCCTGTTGACACCAATTTGACCTCTGCAACAACAAATTGTTGTGGTTTTACATTTCTAGAATGAATTTTTCCACACTCAATTCACGAATTGAGAAATTTAGTTACAAACTTTCTCCATCTGTCATGGCTTCACTGTAACTTCAAATTCGACCCATTCTAGGTTTGAATTTTCTAGAACATATATTAAATCATGAATATCTCACCACTTGGCCAAATTTCTCAATTTTCTCATGAATTTAACAACATAAATTGGGATTTTTCCCAATTCCTCACAATTGTTGTTACTTTTTTCCATGGATGCTCTGCAACTCGAGATATGACCACTTCGAAATAAATATTCTGTAAAATTTTGTTTCACTCAACTTGCTCAGCCCATCCAGGCTCAGTGTTGAAAACTGAAGCTCTGATACCATAATGTAATGTCCCTGACCACGCAGGACGGGCCATGATACATGAGAAAACACTTTTTTTCTCTCTGTGGAACATACTGTAACATACCCATCATTTAAACTGAGCTATGCCACCTAAATTTTTTGAACTGCATGCAATTAAAACATATACACACAAGACTCTTGTGGAAATTTATATATAAACATAAACATACAAATACATTTCATAAATGCACAGATTCATACTGAAATAACAGTAGACATATACATGCATCATATACAGGCAATACCAATAAATATAAAGACAGTTATAAACACACATAGGATAAACCCATAAAAATGAACATGTAAATAACAATGCAACATGTAAATTTGTCACAGAATTGACACTTATTTTGGTAATAATATCACCAACTACGTGCAGACCTTCCACGAACCTCCCAACCTTAGACCACACTGTTCATCACTCTCAATAGTGGGTCACCCCCGACATGGGACTAAACTCCACCTGGGTAAAGGGTTCCTAACCATGCTAATATCTCATAGACAACATGAAAGATTCCATCACAGGTGCCTACTCAAACTAATAGCCTATAGTCCCTCATTCCCCACATGCCTGTCCCACCCTAGGAAGTGTTCCCCTTCTCTATTCAACGGTCCTTCGACTGCCCCACTTCCATTCCGAGCTTCAACAACAGGTTGGACATGAAGTCTCAGAGCCCTATAGATGCAGTTTAGCACCTTTAGGAAATCAATTCCCAACAATTCTCTCAACCAAAGAGGAATTTCTCACGAGCTTGACAACTGACCTCTTCAATATCCCACGGGCCTGACAACCTGCTTCTTCAGTCTAGCTCCCAGGCTAACCAGCTACACAAATAATTATGGCTATGGATACAGGTTCAGGTAGAGTGACATGAAGGTACGAAAAATAGCTCAAGGAGTGTGTGAATGCTCATGGATGATTGACTGGATGAATCCATGATGGAAGGAATGATGGGAAGAATGATCTAAGCCCAAACAATAAGTATACATGTCCCCAACTTGACACTTGTCATGTTGGGAGCTACTTTGGCCCACTTGTCCCCAACTTTGGAAATTAGGATAAAATAATTATCCATACTTTGTATTTTAAGAAATATTAATATAATATTCCTTTTTGGCTTAAGCTCCCTAGCTTATCCCTTTTCCTTAACTTTTATCCCTCCCTTTCCCTAACTAGTGGAGTTTAGTCCCTGATACTCTTTTATCGTGGTCATTCTGTGCGCAATGATGTATTTTATATTAATGCTGAGACATATACAAAATTAGGCACACTGACCTTTAACATCTAGGCTCTCCATCCTAATAACCACAAAACTGGCTCACCAACCTTAAAAACACAGTATATACACAAAGTCTCCCCGACCTCAAAATCGTGCGCACTTAAGTTGTTCCAGACAATATCCTAGAATGTGCACACTTCCTCATTTTACTGCGCAGTACATGCACACACTATTCCATGAAATGTGCATAAAAAAATGATATCAAACAACTCACTAGGTTAAGTACATTTTCATTTATATTACAATTGGGTTCGACCTAGGGATATTACAACATAACAGACAAATGGTCAAGGAACTACTATCATGTTACCATGTGGAAGAAGAAGCACTATATGAATATGATCCATGTAAGAGAGGTGGAAGGTCCTTCTTTGGAATCAAAAGTATTTGTTGTGCTAATCAAGGTGAAGAACGTCAATATTGGAACAACTGATAATCCCAAAATGGCAAGTATTTGAGATTATTGGGACGAGCAAACAGTAGAAATGATAACAAAGTTATTGTGTGAGTACAATGACCTATTCCAAACAACCTTTATAGAGATGAAAGGAAGAACATGAGATCTAGGAGAGATGAAGATACTTCTCAAACCTGAGGCTAGATCTGTCAGACAGAGACCCTATAGAATAAACCCAATATATAAGCAAAAAGTAAAAGCAGAAATTGATAGAATGTTGGAAGTTGGTATCACAGAACCAACAGAGGAATCTAAATGGATAAGGCCTATGGTAGTTCAAGATAAGAAATAAGGGGGGATAAGGATTTGTATAGATCTAAGGAAACTAAATGATGCTTGCCTACATGACCCCTTCCCTACACCTTTTATAGATGAAGTCTTAGAGAATGTGGGAGGCCAAGAAGCATACTCATTTACAGATGGTTTCTCAGGCTACCATCAGATCAAGATAGCCCCAGAAGACAGGTATAAGACCACTTTTTCCACAGAATGGGGGTCCTACCAGTACACAATCATGCCTTTTGGGATGAACAATGCACCATCCATATTCTCAAGGGTTGTCATATATGCTTTCAAGGAGTTCATAAAACAATTTTTAGAAGTGTATCTGGATGATTGGATCGTATATAGTCTGTTAAAATACCATGTGGAAGTGTTAAGATTGATTTTGGAAAGATGCAGGCAGTGTCAGATATCATTGAATATCAATAAGTGCATCTTTGGAACACCTTTCAAAATATTATTAGGCCATATAGTGTGCAAACAAGGCCTGCTAGTAGATCCTGCCAAGATTGCAGTCATTGTCAATTTACCACCACCAAAATCAGTGCGCTAGTTGAGAGAAACATTGGGACATACATGCTACTACATAAAATTTATAAAAGGGTATGCTCAGATCATTGTGCCAATGGAGAAACTATTAAACAAGGATACTAAATTTCAGTGTAATGAGGACTACCAACAAGGTTTGGACACCTTAAAATAAAAAAATGGTCACAACACCTATTCTAGTATTCCTAGATTGGGAAAATAATTTTCATGTGCATGTAGTTTCATCTACTATAGTGCTTGGAGCAATTCTGGCATAGCCAGGAGCAGGGGATTTGGATCATCCTATAGCATTTGAAATAAGAAAACTGTCAGAATCAGAGAAGAACTACAATACTACAGAAAGAGAAGGTCTAGATATGGTCTATGCATTGCAAAAGTTCAAACATTACCTATTGGGAAAACACTTTAAAATGTTCACAGATCATTCATCCTTGAAATACCTAGTCAACAAGCCAATGCTGGGGGTGAGGATTTGTATATGGATACTATTATTTTAGGAATTTGATTTTGAGGTGATAGTCAAACCAGGGAAGCTGACTGAAAGACCTGATCACCTGTTAAGGGTAACAAATGGAGAAGAATCTACTAATTTGGAAGACAACTTCCCTGATGCGCAGTTATTTTCAGTCCGAGTAGTTGATGAATATTTTGTTGATATTATTGAATACTTGAGTACAGGGATTGCACCACAATAATTTAGTACTTAACATAAGAAAAATACGATAGTCAGAGCTGCATACTATCAACTGATTGTAGGACATTTATACAAGAAGGATGCAGACAACATTTTGGGAAGATGCGTACTAGAACCTGAAAGGCCTAGAATTTAGGCATGAGTTCATGAGGGAATAGTTGGAGGAAACTATGCAGAAAAAGATACCACACAGAAGGTATTGCGTTCAGGACTATGGTGGACAACAATTCACATAGGTGCTAAGGAATATTTCCAAAGATGTGATAATTGTTAGAGGGTTGGTAAACCTAATAAAAGGGATGAGATGCCCCTAAGACCACAAATAACTTTGCAGGTATTTGTAAAATGGTAAATAGACTTTGTGGGACCAATTAATCCACGAACAAGAAGGTCAGGAGCAAGATATATCATTACTGCAACATAATACTTAATAAGATGGGCATAAGTAGCACCAGTCAAAGACTGCAATGTAGAGATAGCATCACACTTCTTGTTTGAACAAGTGATCACTAGATTTGGATGTCCAAAAATATTGATGAGTGACCAAGGCACTCACTTTATCAACAATACTATCAAGGCTATGACTGAGGAGTTTGAAGTCTATCATCAGAAGAGTAAACCAAAGCATCCTCAAGAAAATGGAACAGTAGAATCCTTCAATAAAATATTGGAGAATGCTTTGACCAAGATTTGCAATGTCAACATGGATGATTGGGACTTGAAAATACCAGTAGTACTATAGGAATACATGCAAGAATATCACATGACATACACCATTCATGTTGGTGTATGGGAAAGAAGCAGTAGTACCATTAGAATTCCTGGTACCCATTCTGTGCATAGCAAAAATTACCAACATGACAGAAAGAGGCACAGTGAAGGAGAGGTTGAATCAACTAATGGAGATGGAGGAGGATAGTATTCTAGCAGGATTTCATCAAGAAGTACATAAAGAAAGAGACAAAGCATGGCATGAAAGACATATCAAGAGGAAGATTTTCAAGGAGGTAGACCTAGTCTTGTTGTATGAAAGTAAATATCTTCAGCATCCAAGTAAATTCATAATGCATTGGCTGGGGCTATATGAAGTGAAGATTGTCACAGATGGGGGATATATACAACTGAAATATTTGCAAGGAAAAGAAATAAAAGGAATGGTCAATGGGAGTTGATTGAAATTGTACAAGGATAGTAGACCTCTTAGCACTTAAAATTTATTGCGCAACAAGAAGACATGTGCATAGTGAAAAAAAAATGTTCGCGATGAAAAGAAAATGTCCACACGCAACATCTATAAAACACACCGTGCAATAAGGAAAAAGCACAAAAAAAGTACACCATGCACTCAAAAAGCTCAGCGCGCTAGAAAATGGACCAACGGTCAGAAAAGGTTGGAATATAAAAAATGATGGTTACAGTGAAAAGGCGCCAACTAGCGGAAATTATGAAATTAAATGAAACATACTCATAAAGCACCATTACATTAATCATAGCCAAGGAAGCTTCTTCAAGAAGCTTCATGACATTTCCTATCTGAAGGGGAAACACGGGTAACATAAGACTCATTATAAAAGAGTGAAATTATAGAGAGATAGAGAACGTAGAGCGGAAGCGACTTGACAAAGGATACAGGGTGAAAAAGTTGGGACCTATTCGACAAAAGATAAGAAATACCCACGATGGCACCACCAATGATGGGTGTGTTGAGCCAGGCAGGGAGGAAAACTAGAAGCAGCATGAAAGAACCACATGAAATTGCGGAATCCGAACACAAAACCATACAAACCACATAATTCATCGACGTGGACGCAATTCCTTCACCACATGAAGAACCAATAAGTCCTACACTAGTGGTGGAAGTTGACCTACAAAATGGTGCGCAGGGTTATACTGCAGATGAAGCAGGAAACCCACATAGAAATACAACAACCAAGGGATCCCAACAAACAAATGAAGAAGTTACCCTGCGCATGGAGGATGCAATGCCCAAACCACCCAGAGACGGTGGCTGCAACGCCCAAACCACCCAGAGAAAAATTTGTGCAACAACATAAGGGTTTGGTGGAAGACATCATTGACGAACCAGAATCTGACGTGGAAAGGAGACAGATGGAGGCAGGGAACTCAAGCCAACAACAAAGAAGAAAGGGAAAACAACCCATGGCACGTTCTCCATGCAGACATCCTGATGCAACTATCGTACTTTCACGTATTTTAGGAGGAGTGTAAACCACACCAACACTCTTGGGATGCATGGAGAAGTTGAAATATTTGGAAAATGATATGGCCGATGCTGGAAAATTCCCCGAGTTTGCGCAGCAGGTGCACCCAAAAAACATAGGGACAAGTCCCTTTAGAGACCCAATCTTACAACCAAAGCCATGGGAAACTAGCCTAACCAACATAGAGATTCTAAATCTGCTTGAGATTCCCTATTTTGGAATGGGGAAAGAGGTAAAAAATTGCATCAAGCAGTTGATGGCAGTCCTCCATGGAGGATTCCTATGGTTGGAACATCCTGTCTCAATATATGTAGAGATTATAACACTCATCACATGCTTGCCATCAATGGGTGAAAACTCTGCACAATACCTCAATGAAAAATCAAAGGAGAAATCCTTGGCTGAGGATATGAAGAAAACCTATGCTAGAGAGAGGGGGTCGCGCAAGATCATAATAAAAAGGATCAGTGATGTAGCAACAAGGATGGCCACAAAATTTATGGCCTACAAAATGCTCAAGAAATGTTGCAAGGAGGAAGTCCCTGCTAGGTTCGTCACAGCTGCAGTGCAATGTGCTAATGGCACTTCGGTCAGCTGGCCCCCCTACTTATTAAAATTATTCCTTAATGACTGAAAATACACGCAGTACTTGGGGACAAAGTTCCACTACTCGTGTATACTCATGTTGATTGCACTGATGGGGTGGAGGGAGCCCCCATACTCCCATTTTTTTGATTGGATAGGTCATTGCCGCACAATGAGGTACACATTGTTGGGGAGAAACTCAGACCCCAAGCATAGAAGTTCCAACATAGGTACATTTTCTAGGGACTTCAGTGAAATGCAAGAGAGTATTGAAAACACTTGGAGAATTACTCCAGACGTGGTCGCACAATACAGGGACATAGCGAGCTTCCGAGCGACGAGGTACAACATGTGGATTCAAGCATGCAAGGATCTAGAGAAGGAGTGGCTACAACTAAGGAGATGGCCATGAGGGATTGTCATGATGAATGGATGATTGCAGTCCTAACTCAAGAAGTGCCTAAGGGTACAAAAGTAGACACCGCTATGCCCAACCAGTCGACGAAGTCAGGGAAACCCAAAAAAATGTTGTTGCAACAGAAGAAGGGGAGTGCGCCGAAGAAGAATATATAGGAAACAAAAAATGAAAGTATTGTTATAACCCTAAATTTATCTACACATGCATACCTGGCCTTTGTCCCTCTTACTTGCATTTTTTTCGAAAGCACTGTTGAGTTTCTCTTCTTAAAAACCAATTTTTTGAAGATGTACGTACCCTGCACCACTATTGCCCATGTATATATGCTTGTTGCATCAATACAACTCATGTACCTACACATGTTTCACCATTACAACCTGCGTATACTTGCAAAAGTTGAAAAAAATAAAAAGTTGCAAGGAATTCGTTAAGATTACGGGCTATTGGGTAGTTTCCCAACTAATCCACCGCTTATAGCCCATCACCCAACCAAATAACCATCCTTTTTTCATATAAAAGCAGGTGTTGGGGTCTCATTTTAGATCTAGAAATAAGAACACTGAAACTCTTCCCGTTTCACATCCCCTCCTTTCCCAAGTTATTGCAACCCTTTTTGTGACAATTTCCTCAGCATTTCCCCATTATCCCTTCTTCCTCCATCAGAACCCATTCACTTCCCAAGAAGAGATCAAAAGGTTGAGAGGAGAAGCCATACAAAGGTGCACTTGGAGCTTGGTGAAGAGGAGCCTTAACCAGGTTCGTGGAGTAGTAGTTGGCTTTGATTGTAAAGGTATAATCATTGAGTTATTAATAAAAGAATTACTTTTCCTGTCCCAAATCATGGTGTACTGAATGATTTTATTGGTTTATGTTTTGACATTCTAACATCTAACCCTAATTTTTATATGAAATAACTTGCTTGTGATTTTCTGTATGTCAATATTTGAATGTAGGTCATCCATAGGAAGAGGGGTACAATCAGTGAATCTTTCAAATGCGAGGGGATCATCACCGGACGCGGAGTAGAGGTATAGTTACCTGATCTCCCTCATTTTTTATTTTCTTGTATGATTTTGGGTATGCTTGGGGTAGTTTAGAGGAGTAGTTGAATTTTAGATGGTTAATTGATCTGCCTGCATTCTGAACCCTCGTGTAGTCATAGGGGGTGTTTTCCCGTTAGCAGAACTGTAGACCATACTAGGGAAGCCTCTAGGGTTTTTTAAGGGATTTCGGGTTGTCTGATTGGTTTTTCTGCCTTTCAAGTTTCTGTTGAGTCCTCTGAGTATTTTAATGGATTCTGGTCACCTTCAAGTGCCATACTAGTTCTCCTTGCCCTATAAGACTATCTTTTTTCTTTATCTTTTGAGGAAGTACAGAGGTGTACGCGCCCTGCTTTAGGTAAGCCTGCGTGCATACACGCCCTACTCGGTAAACAACCCATGTACATACGTAGGATGCTAAAGAAACAATAACGTATCTGGTTCATGAAAGTTTAAAAAAAGAAGAAGCAGTCGACCTCTTTCCTGATTGAGGTTTATACTTCTCAGGGTTTCTTGATATAGTTTAGAGTCTTTGCTTTTATAGCCATAGTTTGGGTTAGAATTCAGTTTACTTGTCTTTTTGAAGTTTTCTTGTGTTTACTTCTGAAAGGGTCTTAAGCGAGTCTTTGAATTTTTGATCTGCCTATTTGGTGTCTTTAGTGATTCCTTGTGATCCGCAATGGGCCAAAGAT
>JZKD02S1672663.1:2945151-2956046 GCA_000966675.3 Picea glauca
AAGTTCTTTACTGATTTCTTGAAACTTAAGTAGCTTGGAGTCAAGAGAAATTTTGTTTTAGGTCTTATTTTTAAATATATTGAAAATAGTCAGTTATAGAAAATTTGGTTACAAAGAGTTAGTTGTAAATATTTACTTTTGACTAGAAGTAATTTTTCTTTCAGAGTTTCATCTTTTTCTCTTATTTTCGTCTCTCATAACATCACTAGTTTCATCGCCATATACTTTGAGTTAATCAAGCCATTAAAACAAATGATAAAACTAAAATTAATTAGACTTTTATGTTTGTAGGGTCAACCAACTAGTTTAGGGCCAGGGCCTTGAATTAGGTTGGAGAGGAAACTGTTCAAGGCCGTTAAACAAACATTGGAGTTAGAGCTAGGGAGTGTTAAAGTCCAGTGATGTGAAAGTTATCTGGAACCCTCCTCTAACACAGTGTCTAAACATGAGGTCGCATGAGGAAATGCAACAGAGATAACCCCTCCAAAGTTGGAATAAACGTAGTGGGGAACACATATTGAGGATCTGTTGTGGGAATACTATCGCCTACATTTTCTTATGGAGCTTCGTGGACCTTGAATTTGTTTGAGATCCTATGTTGTCTTCTAGACCACTTACTTTAAATACCCTTGGTAGGTTTCGAACTTGTTATCCTTCTCATTACGGTCCACCCGACTGTAGACTGTACCCTCTTGGTGACTGTTTGTGAGCTGGCAACTTAGTTTCCTGTTTTATAGGGACTTACACAAGTGACTGCAGGGGTATACTATGGTACCTAGGACATATGTTGGGTCACACTTCGTAGAGTATACCTGGAGGGTTCTTCCGTTCTCGAGTTGTACTTGAACTGGTAAGTTTCTCTAGTTTTGGTTGGTGTAACTATTCTTCCTACTAGATAGTGGTTTTCTTGATTTATTTTATAGGAATTTTTCTAGTGTGTACTTGGTTTTAAATGCTAGTTAAATCCTTACTATGTCATTGATATTTTCTCAAAGTGGAAGATCAAGAGGTTCATCGGTCACAGAGGCTTCAGGGCCTGCCTTCCGTTTCATTAGAGCCACCACCGCTACCATTACGATGAAGACTTGACCAAAAAGGGTCATTCGAAGCGACTAGGTCACTAGAAACTATGTCTGAGCCTGCTCTGAGAGGAGATCACTCGACTCCGGAGGAACCTACTGTTTTTTACGTTGGAGCGGAAGCTCTCAAGACAACCAAGCCTCCAATCACTGACTTATAGATGCCAATATTAGTACAAGTTGTCCCTCCTAAGGTGACACATACTGAGCATCAGATAGTCTTACAAGTAGCCATGGAAGCAAATGCTGCTACTTCATGTGGGAGTCCTCATATTCCCTCTTCAACTATTACCACTGGGGGTATATTTCCTCCCAACCCACCTTCACCAGTCTAGACCACAGTGGTCTCGACTCCCTCTACCTCGGGCAGTGGTTTGGTATCGTCATCCACGGTGACCACTGCTTCGTTTACACAGAGTGTGACAGGCCCTCCATTATCATATGGGATTCCTGACCTTGATTCAAACTAAGTCCTTACCTACTCCACCTTACAGACCACAGTTTCTAGGTCAGAGAGCTCAAACTCTCCCGTGCAGGGGTCTACTAGGGGAACCTGAGTCTCCTTTAATGCTATCCTTACAGTGGAGGTCACATACCTCCTCGATCCCCCTATTTCGATAATGCTTTCTAGCAACCTATCAGGCCGAGTGCTAACTACAACTTGTTTGGAGAAGGCAGTTTAGGACCTTCATCTTACACTACACTGGCGGGATCCATGTCATTTTCTTTGTTTGATGCGTTTGGTAATAAATCATATTCTTTGACTGTCGTCTCGACTGTGAGCAACCCCAGTTTTGGACAACAAAATACTGTGCATGGTACTATTCCTACACATGGGGCAAGTACAAGAGTTTTCTCCTCACAAGGACTTTGGAATCCTTGGAAGGGATTAGTTCCCTCGCAAGGGATGTTGGTCAGGGGAAATGCCTTCTATGGTCAATGGAACCCTGGGCAGGGCTCAATACCTATTCCCGTCAAATTGGCTAGGGGCATCCCCTTCCAAAATACTTGGAACATAACGCAAGGAGAAATCTCCGCCCAACCCACGTTGTCTAATATGGGAGTCAGCTGATGATTTCCCAACAAACAAAGTTTCCATACGGTTTTCAAGGCCACAATTTCTACCAAAACCCTGGTTAACAACCCAACTTTTGCTGGCAACCTAGTGCTAGTCAAACTGCAGGTCCCATTTTTCCTGTACATAGTACCCAACCCAAACTACCGTTTCTGGAAATGCTACATTTTCCAGACTTGTCAAGGTTGCTTAATGACCCAATTTGTTGTGATCTATGTTGGCCCCCCATGCCGACTAAGTTTCCCTCGGATATTACAAAATTCGAAGGCAAGCCTAGCAAAGACCCAGATGATCAAATGAAAAATTTCCACTTATGGTTCTCATCCAACTCGCTGCAATATGACTTCGTACAACTGTGCCTGTTTCAACGCACTCTTATTGAGGGTGCCGTGAAATGGTATATTGAGCTCAACTGCTCAAGGTATTCTTACTTTAATGACTTGGAAATGGTTTTCCTAAACCATTTCCATCTACTCGTGAGATACGATGCCATCACTGAATTGATGGCCAACTTTGAGCAGACTAAGGTCGATCATATCTTTGATCACATATGAGAATGGTGACATTGGAAGATCTTGATTAAGGTACAGGTCCCACCGGATTTCTTATTGAAGTGGTTCCTTAAGTCGTTGGTACCAGTTGTATCCGAGGATGTTGCAACTTCGGGAGTGTTTTCAGAGGAGGAGGCAATAATGAGAGTGCAACAACTCAAAATGATTTACTCTCAGTCTGGATTACTTTATGATATTTTTCCAGATGTGCCCCGATCCATCCTCAACAAGGCCAAACAAAATTCTAGACCACATGCCAATGGTATAGTGGGCTCAATAAGGAAATTCCACTGATCTATTTTCAAATCAATTGCAACAATTGTCGATACAACAAGCGACTGCCAGTCAAACCTCCAGTTTGGTTGTTCCCCCTACCCAAACGTCGGATGTACACAGTGTGCAGTTCACTAATTTGAAGGCCAACCATAGCCTAAAGGAAAGAAAAAACAATGGAACAAGAAGGGTAAAGGGGACAAAAAGGATAATAAAAATGCTGGTAGGGGAAAAAAAAGAAGAGAAAGTCAAACTATCCATGTAACATTTGCACGAAAGACCATTCGACTCACCGGTGTCCTCAAGTTGTGGAGGCCCATAAGATATTGGTGCAACAAAAAATTTATGTGCTGATGAACCCATTTACACATGGGAAAAAAATGGCTCGAGCCTTAGCATCTTCAAGCACGGAAGGGGGCAGTCAGGGATGCCCTCCCCCCCCCGCCCCAGGTCTACTGGTAATACCTCAGTCATGAATGTTTACATGTTGAAAGGTGACACTCATATAGCGACTAGGACAGAAGATTACATAATGTAGGAATATTCCTAAAAGGGTAAAGAAGCCACAAACCCACCAATTCCACTCCTGATTGAGAAGATGATGGGAAAAAATATGACACGCATCCCCAAAGGTGCGCTCAAGAAAGCTTCTCATAATATGAACGTGAGGGCTGCCTAGAACTACTCTATTGTGGAATATTTGGCACAAACCCCTTGCGCGATGTCCTCTTTGGAGGTCCTCCAGAGCTACCCTTCGCAGAGAAAGGCTTTGCTATCCACCCTGCGATCTGCAGAGACTTGTAACATAGGAGTGATCATTCACGATTCAACTAAATTGAAACATCGTCTTCCTTACCTTGTTGCATTTTAGATAGTAGTGGATTATACCACAAAATATTTTACACAGAATATCTTCCACACAGTGGTTGTCGAGGGAGCCTCGACTTGCGTGATGTCATTGGCGTGTTGGAATGCCATTAGTTAACCCGTTTTGTCTCCCTCACCTACATTGCTTACGATATTTGATGGTCATTCATTCAGACCACATGGAATCATTCCTTATTTCCCCATGTAGTTAGGAGGGAAGATTTTGTGCGTCAAATTTGAAGTAGTCAGTGCACCTCTCAACTACAACCTTTTATTAGGAAGGAGTTGGACCTATGCAATCCATGCAGTGGTTGCCACATTTTTTTGGGTCTTGTTGTTTCCACATGAGGGATGAATCATGACCATTGAACAATTTTACTTCTCCCATCCCGACCCTTCATCGAGGGCATCCATGGTCCTGATGATTGATAACCATAATCTCTTCATCGTCAATGTAGGGGTTGGTTTGTGCACATCATTGATGGGTACTTTTTATTGCCCACCTCCTTCTGGAGATGTCAAGCCCAGGGATGGAATTTTTTAAATGTCGTCATTCTGAACAACTTACTTTCATGATCCATTGAATCTTCCTTCCCCATCGGACTTGATGGAAGGGACAGGGCATTCTCGCATGGCCATGCCCTTTTCCATGACAAAATTTACATACGAAATTATCTAGTAAGCTTCGACCGACCCTGATTTGACTCCCACATGGGAGTTATATTCCATTCTCAATCCTATTTGGGCTCAAGGTTCCCTTTCCACTACAGATTCTTTAGACCTAGTCCTTCCCTCAGACGAGGAGATTATTGAGGCATTGATTGGTCTAGACAGACCCTGGGATGATCTCCATCACAGATCTTACTTTATCTCAGAGTTAAGAAGAATAGAGGAAGGTGAATTTTTGTTGACTATGTCTGGAGATAGGTCTTGTCCTATTAACCCTCTAGCTACGCACACAGT
Organism: Picea glauca; assembly: GCA_000966675.3. Classification (NCBI taxonomy): domain Eukaryota; kingdom Viridiplantae; phylum Streptophyta; class Pinopsida; order Pinales; family Pinaceae; genus Picea; species Picea glauca. Next base: position 2,949,960 of record JZKD02S1672663.1, read on the forward strand.
TTATGCCGAGGGTAATATGGCGAGTATCGCTGAAACAGTCCCTATAGATATCTCCAGAACCCCTGGCATCATGGAGAATGTTTTCCTCGGAGCAGACTACTACCCTGAAGAGATTCGAATTTATACCTACTTATTTAAGAAATTCTGTGACGTTTTTTCCCAGCCTTACGAGGAAATACCAGGCGTTGATCCAAGAATTGTTGAACGTGAGATAATGACTTATCCTGACTCCAAGCCAGTTTGATAGATGCTTCATCCAGTGAATCCTAGGAAAGCGATAACAATTAAGGCCGAAGTAGAGAAATTGATTAAAGTTGGTTTTATCTACCCCATACAATTGAGAGAATGGGTGTCAAATCTCGTTCGGGTTAACAAAAAATAGGGTACGATTCGATTTGAACAAGGCTTGTCTAAAAGAAAATTTTTGCACCCTATTCATCAATCAGATTGTTGATGAATGTGCAGGATATGAGGTGTTTTCATTCATGGATGTATTTTCAGGATATAACCAGATCCAGATCAAACCCAAAGATCAACATAAAACAACTTTTATCTATCCTTGGGACACATTCGCATATCGTAAGATGCCTTTTGGCCTGAAGAATGTTGGAGCCAATTTTTAGCGGGCCTTTTATTTTTCTTTCCAAGAACTTAGACATATAGTCTAGGCTTACATTGATGATCTAGCATCATTCTCTCACAAGATATCTGAACATCTCACACACCTCCGACTAATATTTGAACGATGTCCCTATTATCAGATTCGCTTGAATCCTAACAAATGAAATTTCTCCGTAACGTCGGGTCATCTCTTAGGTTTCATTGTTTCAATAGCAGGGATTATGTTTGATCCTCTTAAGGTTGAGGTGATAGTTTAGTTTCCTCCCCTGTGCACAATACCTCATCTTCAGAGCTTATAGAGGAAAGTAAACTTTCTTCGACGTTTTGTCGTGAACTAGCCGAGATCACTAAAGGGTTCATGTGTTTATTGAAAAATGGAGTCCCTCAACGCTGTTTTCAAGCATTGAAATGCACCCTTATGTTTTCCCCTCTGCTCCGACCTCCTGATTATAATATAGGTTTCTTGTTGTACTTTGCCACTGCAGAGTCAACCATCAACATGGTCTTGGTTTAGGAGGACGATATGCTCAAGGAGCATGTTATTTATTACCTAAGTCGAGGCTTGTTTGGTCTAGAACTAAACTATTTCCATGTTGAGAAGCTTTCTTTGGAAGCAGTGCATGCTATCCAATGGTTTCGTATTACATTCTTCTTCACAAGACCATCGGCATTGCTGTCATAAATCCATTTCAATATGTGTTGACATGATGGATCATTCATGGAAAGATTAGTAGATGGATTGTAATCCTCTAGGAATTTGACTTGGATTTTGTTTCCGCGAAATCTAAAAAGTCGTTAGTCTTTGCGGAACTTATTTAGAAAATTCCGGTTGAATCTAGTGATGACACGCCTGACGAATCACCCATTAGAGGAGATATTTTTTTGATTGCATCTTCGGACCCCGGGTATGGAGATATACTAGTCTATCTCTAGACTTTGAAGTTCCCTACTTCTTCTTCCCACGATGAGCATCGACAAATTCACCATTAGGAAAAAAAATATCTCATACTCGATGACAATTTGTATTGTTGAGGTGTAGATTGAATTCTTCATCGATGCCTTATACACGAGGAAGCAGAGCTCATTCTGAATGACTTCCACACTGGAGCATGTGGTGGTCATTTCTTTGGGTTGGAAACAACCCAAAAGATTCTACATGCCATTTAATTTTAGCCTACGTTAATCAAATATTATGTTGATTCAGTCAAGAAGTGCCACCCATGTCATATATTCTCTTGGAAGATGAGGTTACATCCTACTCCCATGTTTCCCTTCATTGTCATTGGCCCCTTTACTAAGTGGGGGATTGATTTTACTACATTCCACCCAAATTTATCCAGGGGGCATCGTTATATCATTGTAGTGGTAGACTACTTCACAAAGTGGGTCAAGGCTATGCCAACATTTAACAATGATGGAGAAACAACAACTCTCTTCATTATTAACTAGATATTAGAAAGGTTCGACATCCTGAAGGAGATTGCCACTAACCATCAAAGTCACTTCCAAAATAAAATGATGTTCGAGTTAACATCAAATCTTGGGTTGATGCAAGAACATTCATCACCCTACTATCCAAAAGAGAATGGTTAGGTGGAAGCTGTGAATAAGTCTTTCAAGACTATTCTTCAGCGAACGATTAGTTCTGCCAAGTCAAATTGGCATTTGATGTTGTACTCGACATTATGGGCCTACCGAACATCTGTAAATACTTCCAATGGTTTTTCACCTTTTCAACTTGTATACAGGCTAGAAGCAGTCTTGCCTATTGAGTGCCATATCACATCTTTAAATTTGGAAGTGGAGTTACTGCTAGACACTTCATCGCTTGAGGAATGCCTATTATATATCAAGCATCTTGATGAGAAATGTTTGGATGCAACCTTAACCAATGAGGATCATAAGAAATGAGTCAAGTGTCAATATGATCGGTCCGTTCATCCTCAGATTTTCTTCGAAGGTGATCTTTTCCTGGTCTACGATCAAGACAAATATCCCCTGAGGACAAGCAAGTTCAACCCCCTGTGGTTTGGACCTTTCATCATGAAAGAGGTCTTAAACAAAGGAGCTTACCATCTAGTTTACTTTGATGTAAATTCCTTGGCAGAGCCTAGAAATGGGCTCTACCTCAAGAAGTATTACTCTTAGGTTGGTATCATAGGTGACTTCTTGTACATATGTATAGTTCTTATACAGTTTTTGTATTTTTTGTTTTATGGACATGTTATTTATGCCATATTTTTTCACTATGGCAGATGTAAAGTGAATCAGAGGTGTTCTTTGGGTTCACGGATAGCGCTAGCCAACACACTCAAAGGCTTGCTTCCACATCTTGGGATATTTTCACACCTGGAGGCCAGTTGCTATCTTCCAGAGGTATCTGTCTAGGTGATTCCACAAACAATGTCTCCGAGTATAGTGCGGTGATAGAGTTGCTTCGTGACTCTTTTTCGCATGGCATCTCTCACCTCCGAGTCTACTTAGATTCTTAGTTGGTTGTGTCCTATTTAAATGAAGTTTACTTCATTTATGATCCCACTTTTCATCGATGTTTCCTTAGGGTACTTCTTTTAAAACACTACTTTCATTACATTACATATATCCATGTTCCTAGGAGATTAAATCAATTAACAGATACTCTAGCTAATCAAGTATTAGATTGGCATGTTGCACACACATACACATGTAAGTACATTTGTAAAAAATGTGATCCATAAGATGAATAAAGATGTAAATATATATATATATATATATATATATATATATGTTAAAATGTCAAGAGTACATAGGTGGGTGTGAACGCCTCAAAAAATAAGGTTCGGTATACATCATGAGGCTTATTCCCTCAAAAATATACAAAAGGTTACCTCGACACATAATAGTCTGGCCTATCTAAGCTCAGGGCCTATTTCCCCTGCCGTAGTGAAAAATGATGTTGGCCAAATGTCGGAAAAGATGGACCCAAGTCCATGGAAACCCCACTACATGAGGTTGCATGGAAGGCGAGAGATCCTCAATATCGACCATAGGAACTGTATGAGTGATCACGGTGAGGTTTTGCTCCACCCACCTCAAAACTCTCTTAGCCTCTCTGGCTAGAGGTCCCCCTGTGGTTGTTGGTCCACTGGCTGCTGTTGGTCCCGCCTCTGGTTGAGGACGTCGCGGAGTCCTTGTGAAGTCCGTCAAGCGCACTGGTCCCACATATGTACATAACAGATACAATATTCAGTACTCTGATGCATATAAAAATGATATATATAAAACAAATTTAAAAACACATACCTAGCTCTCCTCGCTCCTCTCTGGAAGGTACGATCATGTCCGGATCTTTGGAGAAGTTGATTCCAGTGTAGGGTTAGTCCTCTATTGATGGAATATGTTGTGCCCACCAGTCAAATAATTTATATTCAAAGGACTGTATGGTTCTCCCTCCCCCCTATCGTGGTAGCAATGCTTCCCATCTGCATACTACTAGGAAGGAGGCCACGTGCCCCTGTACAGTCTCTCTAGGACTCATACTAGGCACTCTCAAAGAAGAATAATGAGCAAAGGATTCTGCCAAACCCAAAGTTTATGTTGTTGTGCTCTCGACACTCTGTAAACTACCTCTTTATGCATGTGAGAATGGTTGTACTCCAGTCATAGATATGTGCCTCCTGGAACTGAATCGCATAATGCATTTGCACCCGGGAATCCTGGTGAAGGGTCATGGATCCAATAATCCGCCCAATAAGTAGTAAGATCACCCTCAGTGTCAAACTGATGATATCGTGAATGGGAAATTGAGAACCTACCTTCTCAGTGCTGACCTCATAGTACATCCCGATGTAATCCTCAATGTTGAAAGGACCGAGGGGTAAAGGTGCGCAAATTGACTAGTTCCCCTCTCCTCGAGAGGTCATTCAAGAAGTATATATCCTCAGTCATTGGAGTCAAGGACTGCCCCTCTATCATTAATTCCTCTGCATCTAGATGCCAGTAGTCAACCAGGGTATTCAACAACCTGGGTTGTGCCCTCATAAATGGACACCATAAGAACTTCCACAACCCACATTGTTTCAATGCGGCAATGGAAACAAGGTTCTCATAGACAAGTATATTAATGTCCTCATGTTCCCTCTCACTCCAGTGGATATACATCCTGTTCCATGGTAGTTCAAAAGGGAGTTAACTCTTGCATTCTTATTTCTTTTCAAGCCTTTTGAGGGTGTATGCAGGATATTTTGGCCACAGTCACATATGTACACTGGTAGACTGTTTTATTCCTAAATACATATGCATGCTGTCCTTGGACAACCTGCGTACATGCAAGGCCTCTCTTTTTGGGAGATCATGCCCCCTCAAAAACAAAAATAAATGTAAAAAGAAATAATGGAAATGCAAGAGGGATGAGTTTCTACTTACTTGGTCCGAGCAGAAGTTCATTTCGTCATCTGAAGCTCCTAGAATCAAATTTTTTAAAAAAGGGGATTTTTTACCTTTCGGTCAATTTTCAAATTACAATGGTGAAAATGAGCTGTCATCTTCTATTTATAGAATTGTTTGGCCCTTTTTTGCCACTTTTTTGGCCCCCTTTGTCATTTTTCTGGCTTGGAAATCATTTAATTCCTTTCTCAGGTTTCTTATTGGATGTTACAATACACTTTTTCTTTTGGTTTGGTAACTTTTTGGGAGATGGGTCACTTTTAAAGGTCCTTTGGTAAAAGTTTTTTTTTCCAAATTTTTGCATATAAGTTAGGATTTCACCTCTGATTTATACATCTCGTTGTATTTTCTTCTTTTCCATAGGATCGATCCCACCAAAGTGCGACACATAACTGTCATTGTTGCTTTAGATGTGTTGTGATTAGGTGGTAGAAACTACCTTTACATGGATTCCCTAGATAGATCCTTGTTGTATTTTGTCATCCATGTTGTCTGTAATGACTTTAGGCTCAGGAGTCCTTGTTAGTCCTGTCATGATTATTGTTGGTCACTATTATTGCTTAATTAATTTTAAACAACCAAGTGAAACATAAATTATCAACCGAGGAAAGTCTTTTATTTCAAAGATAGCCACGCACTGTATATGCTCAAATCCAAAAGCAGCTTAGTGTTGTAGTAAAGAAATTATACTAATGATTTCTGCTGAAGCTCTGAATTAAATCACAGGAAAGTAACCTCCCTATTGCAATTCCTTAAATATCAATCTAAGAATCCTGGATTACATTAAAATAACACTTGCAATGGGAAAGAACATCTATTCTGCAATCAGAGGACATGACCCTTACTCTCAAACAGAGGCTTCAGCATTAACACTCTTTTCATGGAAACAATAATGCAGAAACAATTAACTCTATCTAATAGAGAAAAAAGCACTTAGTTCCTTTCTGTCTAAGCAGGAGCCTTGAGCCTTACTTCTGTTTTAGCACACTTGTGAAGTTGAGGTCTACAGAGAACAGGGAAGTCTGATTCCTTTCTTTCTGA
>JZKD02S1672663.1:2968632-2986637 GCA_000966675.3 Picea glauca
GTCTAGGTGATTGGGTTCCTTCCTATCTGAGCAGGAACCTTTTAACCGAACCTCTGGCTAGCACACTTGCAGCAGTAAATGAATTCTACAGAGGTTATGATGTTCCGATCCCTTTTTGTCTGAGCAAGGACCTTTAACCAATTCTCTGCTAGCCTCGTAAAATCATCACACAAGATTGCTAATAAAAAGAATTACAATTCATTCAGTAACTAAGACAAAGTCAGTAGTGTTTCAGCAAAGCGGAGTCCATTCAAACAGTGTTTCAGCAAACGACAGTTAAACAAAACGTAAAAAAAAAATTATACTAACACACTTCTATCTAATGGGTGAATCTTGTGATGAAGGTGGGCCCTCCCTTCTCACAAGATTCCACTGAGCGAAAAAACTAGAGAAGGATACTCAAAACAGTCTTATATTCACCTGTCGAAATATCACATTACAAATTGGAAGAATAGAATACGTCCCGCTTCTCTGGAGTTGATTCAATGTATCAAAACTTGGATATCTCGAATGGTGATTTCCTATGATTTAAAGAGGAAATCCCTTGGATCATTACAATGCATATCTGAATCCTATCCTAAGTCAGATCTTCTTTCTAAATCAGCATAGGATGTCCTAGTCTCACGCAACCGAATGCTATTACAGGAACTGAATAAGATATTGCTGTTACGGCTGGTGTGACAACTTCTTCTTCGTTGTTGTGGATGTTGTTTCAGCATCGCAATTCATGGGCTGTTTCAGCCACGTGAATTGCGCTCTGGCTGTTGACCGCTGACTGTGTCGGCTTCCTTGTGTTTTAGCATCGTCGGTTCTGGTGGTTTCTCTGTGTTTCAGCATCTGTAACTCTGGACTGTGTACTAGCTCCATGTTTCATCATCTTGTGACCTCAAACTGTGTAGCATCTTCGTGTTTCAGAATCTGCGGCCTCGGACTGTGTAGAAGCTCCGTGTTTCAACATCAGTTTTGTGTTTCAGCAACGACGGTCTTGGACAATTTTGTGTTTCGGCAATAGGCCTTGAATGCAAATCTGCAGCTTTGGACACTTATGCATTTCTAATCAATGGTTGAGTACGAGAATGATGTAAAATATTATGCAAAACAGATTAAACATATAGTAATGAGAAGGGACGTTGTATACCTTTGAGATGATCAGATAAAGTGATAGGATGAGTCTAAATGTAGGTGATCAAGAGTATAATTGTGGCAAAAAGTATAGGCAAAAAGGTACATTGTGTGGTCCTAACAATTATGAGATTAAGGCTCATTCGTTTGATGTACCATCACTCTTCACCTCACCCTCGGGACTCCCAAAATGAGCATACCTTGTTTTCTTTCAAGCTCGCTTTGAAATCAGAAAGCAACATCCGATGAGACTGCATTTATGCTTTTCGATCTTGTTTGAATTAACTGAGAAAAGTAACCTTCTGGAGTCTTCTTTAAGCCCTTTTCAGACTCTCTAAACATGAAAATATTTTTGAGTGATCTTGTCGCCCTTTACGCTCGCCAAACTAAAATTTGAAGGCACGTCTATCCGGTGGTAATTTACCCCTTTTTTAGTTTGGATGGTCAATTGTACGAACAAAGGTATACTCTAGGAACTTCGGTTCGCTAGAAGAGTATTTTCAGGTATAAGTTTAACCCTTTTTCAGGCCCGAGGGACTAAATTTACGAAAAAGGAACATTCTCCTTGGTTTTGGTTTATCACATTTTTCGGGCCTTGGAGATTACTTATGAAAAAAGAACCCCCATGGAGTCCATAGTTAAGCTCCTTTTAGACTCCCTAAAATTGAAAATATTTCCAAGTGACCTAGTTCCTTCACACTCGTTAAATTGGTCTAGAAGAATATCTACTGGAATGAGTTTACCCCTTTTTCCATCCTGTAGATTACGGAGGAAAAAGGTATGCCTCAGGAGATTCGTCTCACCGGGAGAGTTCTCCTTAGTAACTTTTATACTTTTTCGGGCTAAGGAGACTAAATCCAAAAAAAGGTAGTGAGTCCATAGTTAATCTCTTTTCAGACTCCTTAAAATTGAAAATATTGTGGAGTGATCTTGTCTTTGTCACACTCGTTAAAATTGTTTTGAACAAACGTCTTTTCGGTGCCAGTTTACCCCCTTTTTTGAACTGAATAGTCTATATCCTAAAAATGTACTCCTTGGAGTCTTCTTTTACGTTTTTTCAGACTCTCTAAACGTGAAAAAACTACTGATCTTACCTTCTCTGGGCTTGTTAAAAACACATTGAAGAGGGTTTCATTGTGTCTTTCTAATCGCATTTGCATCTCTACATCTTTGGCCTAATGCTGACTCCATGTTTCTCTCAATGGAACCTTTGAAGCGTGCCTTATACGCAAGCCTTGTAGCACTTTTCCTCTACGACCTGACACCTTGACCCATGGAGGAATTTTCCCCGAGTGTCCTTTTATTGCACATGTCTCCTTTCTCTGAGCATTAGTGTGTTCCTTGTGCTTGGAACTAGTATGATGGCTTACGACACTCGTTCCTCCTTTGTAACATAACATTCTTTTATTCTTTTTCAAGCTCTTTAAAAAATTGAAAAAGACAAAAAAATAAAAAAACCCAAAAAGAGGGGACAATAAATATATATTCTTTTTTGGCAGCACAATGAGTCGCCCTTGGACAAATCACATCCTTCCATTTGTTCGTCAAGCATTGGGATCTATTATGACATTAGGAATTTGTTCTTGCTACATAGAGTTGTGTCCTCCTCCATTTGGTTACTCTTCCAAACACATGGAGAGTTTGCGTTGCCTTCTGCATCGTGAAATTATGTCAATGTCATGTTGCACGATTCTAATCATTTCGTTCTTTTGTCAAAGGGAAGTTTCACTCAAACTGAGTTAGTCTTTCTGTAGTTTGGCTCTTGACCTCATGAGTCAGCCATCTCAAAAGTTTAGTCATGTCTTGATGCAAAATCAACGAAGTTCTCTGCATGATCATCGAGATCCTCTTGTCTTTTCCTGACGAGTTGTTAAAGACATATGGGTAGTGAATTCATACACTTACATTGTACTCCTACCCAAGTTTTTAATATATTGAAGTTGTTGCTCGAGCTATGAAGACCTCATCTCTAACGATCAAGTGTTATTGGCTTCTTGAATATGGATACTATACTTGTATATATTTGATTTTGAGATTTAGATCCACTGTGTATTTCTCACGGCTACACTTTATATAGTTATATGACATGGATCTGCAATGTATTTGATTGGAAGCCATTATTTATTTCATCCCGAGCATGGGTATGCCCACCTTGGAGAGACAATTGTTATTTTACAGATGGCACCCCCCGAACTCTGATCCCAGGCTCACTCGTTTCGTACATTGGTGAAGATTTTGTAATGCATTTCAGCCATAATATACTCTTTTGACCTCACACATTAGGGGGCATCTATTATAACCCTAAATTTCTCTACACATGCATACCTAGGCTTTGGTCCTCTTACTTGCATTTTTTTCCAAAGCACTGTTGATTTTCTCTTCTTAAAAACCAATTTTTTGAAGATGTACATGCCCTACACCACTACTTCCCACGTACATACGCTTGCTACACCATTACAACTCATGTACATATGCATGCTGCACCATTAAAACCTGTGTATACTTGCAAAAGTTGCAAGGAATGAGTTGATATTACGGGCTATTGGGTAGTTTCCCAACTAATCCACCACCTATAGCCCATCAGCCAACCGAATGCCCATCCTTTTGTCATATAAATGGAGGTGTTGGGGTCTCATTTTACATATAGACATAAGAATAGTGAAACTCTACCCGTTTCACATCCCCTCATTGCCCAAGTTATTGCATCCCTTTTTGTGATAATTGCCTCAACATTTCCCCATTAGCCCTTCTTCCTCCATCAAAAACCATTCACTTCCTAGGAAGAGATCAGAAGGTTGAGAGGAGAATCCATACAAAGGTGCACTTGAAGCTTGGTGAAGAGGAGCCCATACCAAGTTCGTGGAGCAGTAGTCGTCTTTGATTGTAAAGGTATAATCATTGAGTTATTAATAAAGTAATTACTTTTCTTGTCCCAAATCATGGTGTACTAAATGATTTTATTGGTTTATGTTTTGACATTCTAACATCTAACCCTAACTTGTATATGAAATATCATGCTTGTAGTTTTCTGCTTGTCAATATTTGAATGCAAGTCTTCCCTGGGAGGAGGCGTGTAATCAAGGAATCTTCCAAGCATGAGGGGATCATCACCAGAAGTGGAGTAGAGGTATAGTTACCCGATCTCCCTCATCTTTTCTTTTCTTTTATGAGTTTTGGTATGTTTGCGGTAGTTTAGAGAAGTAGTTAACTTTTAGACGGTTAATCAATTTCCCTACATTCTTAACCCTGGTGTAGTCATAGGGGGTTTTTTCCTGCTAACAACTGCCCCACAACAGAAAGAACAAGGAGTAGGGGCTACTACGACACAGGGAACCTCCTTAGCATCCACTCCACAAGAGACAGGCCCCCCTAATAGTATAATCATACATACAAGAGGGTCGTCCAAGAAGGAAAAAGAACACAAACAACTCCTAGAATATACGATCACCGAGGATGATGCAGAACACGTGGCAGAAAAGGTGTAGGACCATGCAGTAGAAAACTTTGAAGAATCCCAACACCAGAGGGTAAAAATACAAGATGACCTGGCATAAATAAAGTAGTTCCTCAAGTATATTAGGACAATGCAAAGGCTTGAAAGGGGAACATAATCCTTCCCCAAAGTAGGAGAAACAAAAATGACAAGGACTACACCGAACAAGGAGGATACAGTTCAGACTATCACCCAGGTGAGTCCAATTTTTAGATTAACAACGGATATGATGGAAATGGATGAAACTGCAACACAAATGCCATTGAAATATTTGGCGCAAGTAGAGATGTTATTCGCAAGAATACCTACCAAGGAATTGAACAGACTCCAAGTCAATGTTGTGCAAGAGGTACAATCATGCGCAAGAATAGACGCAACCAAACTACAGGAAAGAAGAGATGGAAAAAAATCCCTAGATATGGTGATGAAATAGGTCAAGTTCAAAACTAGGGAAGGAAAAGAGTGTGAAGATAAAATTGAACAGGGGGTGACAACAATCTACAATCACATCCCTAACAACGCGCAGAGGAGAAACTCAAACTTATTTCCCAAACCATCAAACATTATAGGCAACAGATTGAGGAATTAATGGAAAAATTGACCCTTACAACTCCTCTTGAGGTAAACAAGCAGATGAAACAAGAAGATGCACTCAAAATAGCAGAAATGGAGGAATAAGTCAACGCAACAACAAAATTGTTTTATGTAGTTATCGACAACGTTTGATGAACATGAGTAGGTCCAATAGTGGGACCAAGAAGAGGAAAGGCTAGGTACAACCCTGCAAGAGCTCAAGAACAGACATAAAAAAATGAGCATCACAGATTTACTGAAAGGTAATCAAGACGTATATAAGCTGCAGGCAGATCTAAAATCCATGCAGAAGCAAAAACAAGAGAGACAGGCAAAAATAGAACTCCTCTAGGGGAAAGTAGCGCAGATAATCACACATTTGGAGGAGGAAAAGAAGAACATGGTGCAAGAACAAACATAGTGTGTAGTAATGATACAAGAGGAGGTCATCGCACAATCACTAGAGGTTCTAACAGAAAAATCCACGCAGGCCCAAGCCATAGGAAGGGAACTTGCAGACAAGTTCCACAACCTAGCAGAGGTTTTCCAAGGAATGCGCAATTACTAGTTGACTCAGGATGAGCCACATGTGAGTGTTGGGGGCCTGTTGGGCATAGGACTATTTTTAAGAGATGTTATTTTTGAGGGAAAAACCTAGAATTATAAAGAGACAACTGGAAGGAAAAACAACATGAAGGAGGAAAGCATGAAATGCACACATGTGGGAAAACCTAACCAAGTTAGGGTTAGGGTTTTTGTAAGAAAATTTAAAAGATGTTGAGCTGAGAATTAGTATATATATGTACCTAGGAGGTCTAGTTTGGGGTTGGATAATGTAAGAGAACATTGTTTTTATTGGTTAGGAGAACGAATGTAAGATTCAATACCTTTTTGTAATTTGTTGAGCTATAGGAGAGAAAAGTAACAAGATCTCGAGGGTTAGATCGCAATCTGAGGATCTTGGTGCGATTTATTCACCCACATAGAGGTTGTAGAACTTGTTTTTTGATTGTATGATCAAAGACTGTAGTGTGCACGATGCCATATATTACAAAACCATAATAAGAGAGACAGATATTTGTGGATGTATCCCAGGAGGGGGTCAACAACGGTAATACTTGTGTTATGTGTTGTGATTGATTGCATGTTTAACTTTTGTAAGTAGTTAGACTATGAATGGATGGATGGATAATTTTGTAAGAGTTTTTGTAAATTTTAACCTTGTACAATATCTACTGCAAACTGATATTCAGAAAAAGAATAGAAAATATACAATGGCAAATACAAACATTACACAAAGATTTTTCCCCTGGAAACCCAAACCGGGAAAAAACCAGTATATATTATATTCATACATTGTTTTACATTGTTTACAATAAAATATACATATAGGATCCAGTGGCATCCAAAACCCTAACCCAATGACTTGGATTAGTCCAAAACCCTAATTCCTTAACCGAAAATAGAAAACCATCGGTAAAAAACCATGTGCCGAAAAACCACCTAATATCATGTGGTCCCAGAAATATGTTGTCCCAGTAATATGTTGTCTCGAAAATATGTCGTCCCGGAAATATGTTGGCTCGACGAAAATATGTCGGCCTGAAAAAAAAAATTCGGGGGCTCTGCCCCCCTGCACGCCCGGCGCAAGCTCTCAGACACTGCGACTCGTGCAAAGAATATAACACATACCCAATATCTTTTATATGTTAGATCTGTTAGAATGCAGGCATAGACGTAACAAACAAATGAATATTAAGAAGAATAGGAAGAACCAATAGATTAAGGCGTAAGAGGATGAAATGGAATCCCATATCCCCACCCTTTTGTAGAATAGAAACATCTGAGCATTGCAATCACCCATAGAACTATCTTGGGTGAGACTATGAAATACACTCTTTGTGTTTTGATTCCTTCTAGTTTACCAGGAGGGCCGATAGTTTTAGAGGGATTTGTTGGAAGCTTGTTCAGATCTAAACTTGGGCAATCCCAAGAGAAGGAAGAGACAACAATATCCAACAATACATATGCCAACTCAACATGTTTTAACTTATGCACATTTGAACTTCATCACGAATAAAATCACATCACCTTTAAACTTATACTATGCACTATATCAAACTCAAGACTTATTCCATTTGACAATATGTTATCACAAACAAATACCATATAAACTGATTACATACCAGTTCAACCATATGTATTGTGATATGTTGCATGCATATCCTTTGTTTATAGTATGACCATTTATATATAGTAAACCATGATTTTGTATATATGTCAAACCGATTCATATGTATATAGTTTGTAAAAACAAAAATTCACATTGGCATGTATTGTTAGTATGACTTGTGTTATTCGTTTACATATGAATAACGTCATATTCACATATATGCATCAAACCCAAAAAATCAAAGCAAATAACCATATACACTTTTAAAAGTTTATATCTCTTAATCCTTTAAACTCAATATGCTTTGAATGTCATAGTATCATAATTAAAATTGATTTCACTATGCATATGATCATAATAACAGAACAAACCCTTTGCGAATTATTTCATGTGTCATCTATGATGTAGCTATGATGCTGAGAAATGAATAGAGTTACCATAACTTGATGTTTTTACAAACTTCCATATATCATACTTGAATGAAAACAATCATTTTTAATCACCTAAACATGTCTATTGATAGATTCCATAAGAATTGTGAATCAATATACCATTACTTTGAAGCATCATAACTTAAATGATATCTCAACTAAAAGATGATATGGCAACATGTTGAGAGAAATCTGGTGTATGGAAATAGTCACTTAAGTTTTTTTTCTCTTAGTGGACCCGACCTTTTATTATTTCATAATAAATATATATAGGGTTTGAAATGCTTTACAATATTTTATTATAGGTGATGAATTATGAGTCAACATATGTCGACTCCATAGGGTGGTCTATTTTGAATAGACTAGAAATTAGAATTTTCAGTTTTTCTTTCTGAATTTTTAAATTATACTTATTGATTAAATTCTTTATTCTCTGGTCACGGGGATTCAAAATTTAAAATATTATCTTAGTAAAAAAACTCCTGGAGGGTAGAATGGGAAAGAAGAATATAGGGAAGAGTTGTTACCATCAAATTTCAACAAAAAAATCTGTCAAGTTTGACAAATACTATTGCGGACACAAGATAATTCATCCATCTTTGTTGTTTGTACTTTTTCATTTTTCAAGAAAAAATAATCAAAGTTTTGAAAAACAATGCAACTTGAATGATCTATATTTTGACGAAAATATCAATAAAATAAAAGAATAAAACAACATAATAAACATAAATAACAAAAAAAAACAATTTACAAACTAAAAATAAAATATATACAAGAAACACTATAAGTGAAAACAATCAAATCAGCTAGGTTCAATATAGTATTTTAGATGTGTACCATTAGTAGTGTAAGAAAAAAATCTCCCATCGATGTCTTTTAGTAAATAAGAGTTGTTTCCAACAACTAAAGCAATTATGTAAGGACCTAGCCATAATTTATGAAACCTTACCTTTATCAGCATGAGCAAAATCCCATAATAAAAATTCTTATTAGCTACAAAAGTAGTTGATTTAGCCCTTTTATCAAAATAGTTCTTAATAGTTTTCTCCCTCTTTTTAAGATTCTCAAGATAGAAACTCGTTTCTTCTTCTAAATCCAACAAAGCATGTAATCTTTGAGGAATATCAGTAGAGTTCAACTCTTCTTCCTGTAATGTTAATGTAAGGGAAGTTAATTCAAATTCCACATGCATGATTGCTTCTTGACCATATAATAACTGAAAAGGAGTATGGCCTGTAATTTTTTTTTTGATGGTATGATTTTCCCATAATTCATAGGTTAGTATAGTATGCCATTGGAGAGGTTTATTGGTAATGATCTTTTTTTTCATAATTTTGACTAGATTCGTATTCGTTGATTCAACTTACCCATTTTCTTGTGGGTAATATGTTGATGAACTGAAGTGATTAACCCCAAATTTATTGAGAAATTGTGTCAATTTTCCAAATATAAATGTTGTTCCATTATAAAAATTAATTTATATTGGAAAACCAAAATGAGAAAAGATATTTGATTCTAGAAAAGAGATTATTTTCTCATCCTGTGCATGTAAGGCTAGATCATGTCCTTTAATTGTATTGGATCTTGTGATTGTGAAATAATGTTCTTGTATCTTGGCAAGACAATGTGTAAGATTTCCAGATAAGTGTGTTTTTGAAAGTAAAGATTTCACTGCAAGTAAAGTGACTTTTACCCGAGTATGCTTACCTAAGATAAAGTGACGGAATTTTCAATAGCTTTAACAAGAGAAAACGTGTGTTTTTCAATTAAAGTACATTTAAATTCATCACCAGATTGACTCTGACTTATGTAAGATATTGGATTCTCATTGTGTTGATAATATTTATGAAGAAGAATTGTAGAAATTGATTCTTCAGTGGAATTTGTATAAATAATAAAATATTTTTCAAAATCAGGTTTTGCCAAAATAGGTGTAGATATAATTTCTTTTTTTATTTATACAAAATCCTTTTTAGTACCATCATTCCAAGAAAAAGATTGATCTTTATTTAAAATATTCTATATAAATTTTACCATTCTAGAAAAAATAGGAATGAAGCTTGTAGCAAAGTTAATCTCTTAAGAACCAAATATCAATATAGGATAGAAAAACCTCAGAATAAGTACTCAACACCTTGAAAAAGAGATAATTTCAAATAATAAGCCTCTTCGAGGGGGAAAACCCCTTATAGACCACATGTTGGCAGCAGGCCGAAGTAGAAAGAAGGATGATTGTAGGGAAAGAAAGCGTGCAGAAAGTAAAGTGATAGTTGGAAGGAAACACAACATGCATGCATGCAAGAAAGCATGCACAAGGAGAGTGACAATTGGAAGGAGGAGCAACACACGCACATGAGAGGAATACCTAACGTCGGTAGGCTTAGGGTTTTGGAAATGTATTGTAAATGGATAAAGAGCCTGAAACATGTAAATAAAGATACATAGGTATCATAGGGGGTTGGATTTTTGCATTGGTAAGACTATTGTTCCATCGAAGATATGTGGAAGTTGATGCGTTATGTAATGTGTCATGACCCAATTTTGTATAATTTGTTGAGATAGAGGAGACGAGGGAAGGTAGATATTTAGGATTAGATTGCAGACTGAGGATACTGGTACGATCTAGTTCGCCTCATATAGATCTTACCCATCTGAGGATAATTGTAAGCTCACGGTGCTGGATACACAGAACTACCATAATAAAAGAGCCAAGAGACAAATATTTGTGGACATAGCCCAGGAGGGGTTGAACCACAGTAACATCTGTGTAATGCGATGAATGCATGCATATATTTATCATTTTTTCAGTAGTTATTTGTTGTTCTTAATGAATGAATGAGTTATTACATTGCTTGTTTAAATGTTGTTGTGATATTGAGGGAATAATCTAGGAAGGTTGTTGCATAGTCATGAATAATAGTAGGTTTCAATCACAAGTTATAATAAATGGTTCAGAATATAGATCCCATATCTCGCGTTCAATCCTAGGCTGTAAATGCATGAGTATTACAACCACCCATTAAAGCTATCTCCGGTGAGACCACACGATGCATTCTTTATGTTTCATTGCCTTCTGGTTTACCATGAGGGCCGATAGTTTTAGAGGATTTTTTTGGAAACCCGAAAGACATGAACCCTCGTTCAATGAATCATATGGTAGAGAAGGAAGAATAAAAACTCAACAAATTCTTTTGTTGTCGTTGGAAGGAATAAAGGAGGATTAAGTAGATGAGATAGGTGGAGCGGGAAATGAGCAAAGAAAAGAAGAGAGCAATGAGCCATTAGAAGGGGATGTTGAGACTGTGGAACCCCACAAAATCATAAATAGAAACTTGGTTGAGAACCAAAGAGCTAGAGTTTGCACAACAAGACAATAGAAACCCTAGAATAACACCCTACAAATATATGGACAAATACGTGTTTATTGATTTGCATGAAGTCTTTTTCTATGATTTTCTGCATCTATTGCAATAGTGGATACTAAGGTTGAAGGATAACCACACGACGAACTGGATTCGATAGTTAGATTGGACCCCAATACAGATTGAGCAGTTACAATAGGTGAATAAAAAATTCACTGGTGCAATAGACTTTTGGCTTGACAGTATTGTGGCAAGGTTTATAACAGAGTTTGCAGTTGACACAACGAAGTCATACAACGCAGTGAAGCAAGAATTCCTATGAAGACCTCTAGGAAGGTACATTCGATCACTGTATACTTCTATTAATATACTTATATATAACAAAGGTGTAATGACAATGGAATCAGACAACTAAACTTCCCTAAGTACATGGGGAAATGGGGGAAGCACTGACAGAGAGAGGAGAAATGGAAGGAGGAAAGGATATGGGAAAGAAGGAGGAATCCTTGGACCTGATCATGATGGATGATGACCAGATCTGGTGGATCCTAGAGACAACTAGAAAGATGCATAGCAGAGCACCCTACAAATACAAGATAAATACCAAGAAGAGAGATATAGCCATGAGGGAAGGCTTGGCGAGTGATGATGAAGAGGTAGAGGATCTCTGGGCTGTGAAGAAGATTGAGGAAATCCTGCACGCAACATATGAGAGGAAGATGAGAGGTCCAAGAGCAGGAGGAGAAGGTAGCCATCCTATTCATATTAATGTTAGTGTGGAACCCATAAACCCATGTGTGACTAATACACCAAAGAGAACACCACCGTTTAGAAAATTGCAGTTCGAAGGAAGTCCGACAACAGGAAGTACATATATACAAGGAACCACAACTGGAGGAGCCAGTTCAGGCATCACTAGTCAAGTATCTACACCGTGCGAAGGACGTAGTAGTTCAGTATTCAGAATGAAAAGACATGATCCCGCCATCATATTACCAGAATTTCGAGGAGAAGCAACATAAGACCTTGAGAAGCATTTGTTCATTTGTGCAAAGATATAGGAAGAAAAAAATATCATTGATGAAGATACCAAACTCGCGTAACTATCTATTACACTAAGAGACCATGCACTAGACTAGTACATCAGTCTAGACACAAACAGTGCCCCGGGACGACAAGGACACTAGAAGACACTAAGAAGTTATTGATTAATGAGTTCCAAAAGTCGAGCTCAGAGGATCAGTACATGAACAAGATGATCGAATTAAGATAGAAACTAGGAGAGTCTGTATGTGAGATTGACCAGAGATTCAAGCAACTAGAGGGAAAGTTAAAATATCTCATGACCAATATGCAACATCGACACTTGTTTTTCAATTCACTACCCCCACACTTAGAATACCCTTTACGACAACCGAAATTTCAAACACAGGTAGAGGCTCTACAGAAAGACTTGCAACTGGAAGAAAACTAGTACCAATAGACATACCCAACTATCGAAGAACTAAAGGAGGATTTGAAGAATCTCACGTTTCAGTTGAACTAGAATAAGAACAAGGAAAAATGAGAATTCGTTTTGTGTACCATGCGCAGGAAGGAAGGACAGCATAAGAACAAATGCCCAATGTTTGCGCAGTATATGGTAGCAGGAATGCCAAATCCATTACCAACGGGAGGATTATGGTGCAAAATCTATAAGAAATCGGGTCATGACCCTTATCACTGTACGATGATGAAGAAATACCAATCAGTCCCAAAGAGTTCATATTGCACCATTTACAAGTCAGTGGGCCACGACGATAAATATTGTAGAACTATGGAGCTGATGCGAGAAAGGACATCAAATGCATATAGGGTATAGGCTGAAATGATGACTGGGTAAGAAACACCACAGTTCAATCAAGTCCCAACTCCATACAACACTGTGCAACAGTAGTATAATATTGTGCAACAACCATACAATAACACACATCCACAGTGCAACCCGACACAACCTCAATACAATACCACGTAGTATAATCAGGCACCTCAGTATAACATGCCGAGAGGTGATTGAGCAATCTATAGAGGAGGAGGATGAGCCAGAGGAGGTTTCAGATGAGGTAGAGGACTAGTCACATGTCACAATTGTCAGCAACCGGGACATTATGCAAGGGAATGTCAAGTTCCACCAACAACTTGTATGTATTGTCGCGAATCGGACGATGATATAGAGAAATGTTCGACACTACTAGTGAAGATTCAGGAAAAGAGGAACTAGAACAACTAGAATGTTTAGTGGATTTCAGTTGAACCAAGGGATGAAGGACGAAACATCAACATAGTTACCCGCGAAGGAGATAAAACAGACACTAATGTAGTTCGACAAAAACCAGCACATAACCAATGGGTAAAGAAGAAAATTGAACCTAGGAAGCATTTTGACGCGCAGAAGGAAAGGGAGATCTTTAAAGAGGCCAGACAAGAATTTCAAAAGGAGGTCACATCATCGACTTCAACCACACAACATCACAAGGAAGCACCACAATATGAGATGCCTCCATCATTGGATCATACCAACGAAATGCAACCCATGGGACAAGTAGGTACAATCAAAGGCTTTTTGCAATCATGTGTAAAAGTATTAAGTGATCCATCATCTGTGAAAATATTGCAAAACATCCTAGAAAAGTGTAGCAGTGAGACGAAAGAAAATCTAGAACCTAAAATAGTTAATCACCTACACACAAAAAGAAGAACAAGTAGGGAATTTAGACTGAATACTAACATTGGGGATTTCAATATGGGAGACATTATACTGGATCTAGGATCTGAAGTGAATGTATTACCAAAGAAGACATGTAAATGCATGGGAGAGCCAAGATTAAGATACTCACATTTTCAATTGAAACTAGCAAACCATTATAGAGTCCTACCAATCGGTAGACTGAAAGGAGTGACCGTAGACCTTGATGGAGTAGGCACTAAAGCAGACTTTGAAGTCATTGAAATACTATACATTACAACACCTTACCCAACATTAATTGGTTTGGATTGGGTGTTTGATAACCATGCCATAATCAATTTGAAGACCAGGAAAATGACATTTGAGGCCGGAGAATATAGGGTCACCATGCCATTATACCCATCAGAAGGGGAGAGGTTTGTAGAACCTACTTGCCTAGACTTATAAGAAATCGTCCAGTTGTACAAAACAATTGTGCACGATGAGGATTACGTAAACCCAACTCCAAACAGGGTACTCAGTTGGTGCAACATTAATTCACATGCAACAGAATCAGACACCGGTTTAGAGAACTGAAAACAGAGGCTACAAGAAGTATCCATGCAAAAATGTGCAAGAATAAACTGAGCAGTAAGATGGATAGGCACATAAATCAGGGAACCACCCAGTTTCCATGGAACAAATGATTTGGAAACATTCTTGACATAGTACGAAGACGTAGTGTTAGAGAACCAGATACTGTTAGAACTTGACTTACCACTAAAGGCCACACCCACAAGATGGTGGGGAACACATAAAGAGACAATCACATACTGGTACCAATGTAAGTGGTTACTGCTCATAAGGTTCGGTGCAGAACATAAAAACAATAAACAACAAAAATATAAAGGACATAGAACACCAGAGGAACACTTGGAGGTGTGTAGAACACTGTGGAAAATGACATCACTAGAGGAATGGCCTCATCACTTCATACATACTCTAGAGGGTATACCAACAAATTGGTAAACGGACCAAGAATTATGCAAAGGAAGTACGACATGGATGACATTGCGACAGAATTTCAAAGTCACTTTCTCATTCGAGGATGAGAACCCTGACATAGATGCAACCCTTAAATGGATTAGAGGAGTCATATTCATCAAAGAACCAAAAATAGAACTTATCACATAAGAACAATAGCGAAATAAACAAACAATCAAGGAGTTGTTGTCTTATTACCATGTACAATAAGAAGCACCAGATGAAGATTATCTGCACGATATTCAGATTGAAGAAGTAGAAGGTGAAAGATATGTGGAAGGACCACCCATAAAATCAGAAGTTATTTCCGCACCAATCCAGGTAAAGAAATTTAACATCGGGACAGCTGAGCAATCCAAAATGGCCAGCATTGGAGATTATTGGGATGAGCAAACAATAAAAGTATCATAGAGTTGTTGCGCGAATGCAGTGATCTCTTTCCCACAAAATTCACATAGATGAAGGGTATAGCCAAAGAACTGGGAGAAATGAAGATACCATTTAGACCTGACACAAGACCTATTAGATAATGACCCTACAAATTGAGCCCAATATACAAACAGAAAGTCAAAGATGAGATCGACAGGATGCTCAAAGTCGACATCATAGAACTAGTTGAGGAGTCAACATGGATAAGTCCAATGGTAGTACAGAACAAGAAACAAGGAGGGCTTAGGATATGTGTCGACTTAAGGAAGTTGAATGATGCATGCCTACACAACCCATTCCCTACACCGTTCATGGATGAAGTGTTAGAGAATGTGGGAGGACATGAAGCTTACTTGTTCACTGATGGATTCTTGGGCTACCATCAGATTAAGATAGCATAGGAGGACAGACACAAGACCACATTTGCGACAGAATGGGGATCTTATCAGTACACAGTCATGCTATTTGGATTAAAGAGTGTACCCCAATATTCTCCAGAGTGGTCATCTCATCATGTAAGGAATTCATCCATCAGTTTATTGAAGTATACCTGGATGATTGGACAATTTATAGCCTATTGAAAAACCATGTGGAAGTTTTACGACTGATGGTAGAAATATGAAGACACTGCCAGATATCACTGAACATCAAGAAATGCATATTTGGAACACCGTTTTGGATACTATTGGGCCACATAGTATGAAAAAAAGGTTTATTGGTAGATCCGGAAAAAATCGCAGTCATTGTTAATTTGCTAGCACCGAAAAAAATCCGTCAGATAAGAGCGACGTTAGGATACACATGATACTACATGAAATTCATCAAAGGATATGCGCAGATCACAACACCAATGGAAAAGTTGTTAAGGAAGGATACACAGTTTCAGTGGAACGATGAGTGTCAACACGATCTGGATACCTTGAAGGAAAATATGGTTACCTCGTCGATATTGGTATTTCCAGACTAGAAAAAGACATTCCATGTGCATGTAGCTGCATCAGTCATATCACTTGGACCTATCTTAGCACAGCGAGGAGTGGGAGACTTGGATCACCTGATAGCATTTGCAAGAAATTTTTTATTAGACTCATAACATAACTATAACACGATAGAAAGAGAAGGCCTAGCCATGGTCTATGCATTGCAGAAATTCAGACATTACTTATTGGGGAAGCACTTTAAAATGTTCATAGATCACTCAACCCTGAAATACCTAGTCAACAAGCTAGTGTTGGGGGGGAGAATCTATCAATGGTTACTACTATTCCAAGAATTCAACTTTGAGGTAATAGTTAAACCAAGGAAATTGAATGTAGGACTTGACCACTTGTTGAGGGTCACAAATGGAGAAGAACCTACGAATTTAGAAGACAACTTTTCAGATGCACAATTATTCACAGTATATATTATTGATGAATACTTCGCAGATGTCATTTAGTACTTGAGTACATGTACTGCACTACAATACTATAGCACCGTGCAGAAGAAAAACCTGGTAGTCCACGCTGCCGACTATCATCTAATTGCAGTACATTTATATAAAATAGGTGCAGATAGAATCTTGCAAAGATACGTGTTAGAGCATGAAATACCAAGTGTCTTAGCAGAATCCCACGAGGGAATAGAAGGAGGGAATTATGTAGGTAAATCTACTGTGAAAAAGGTATTGCACACAGGACTATGGTGGCCAACAATTCACAAATACTCGAAGGAGTACTGTCAAAGATGCGATGTCTATCAAAGGGTAGGAAAACCCAACATAAGTGATGAGATGCCATTATAACCACAAGTAACATTACTTGCATTTGACAAGTGGGAAATAACATTTTTGGGACCAATCAACCCACCGACAAAAATAACAGGGGTTAGGTACATTATCACTGGGACGTAATATTTAACAAGATGGGTGGAAGCTACACCAGTAAAAGATTGCAATGCAGAAACAATAATGCACATTTTGTTTGAGAAAGTAATCACTCAATTCAGGTGCCCAAGAGTTTTTATGAGAGACCAAGGTACAAACTTCATAAACAACACCATCTGCGCGATGTCTGAATAATTTGAAGTCCACCACCAGAAGAGCACACCGTATCATCCACAGGAAAATGGCACTGTGGAAGCCTTCAACAAAATTCTAGAGAACGTACTAACAAAGATTTGTAACGTCAATAGGGATGACTGGGACCTCAAAGTACCAGTAGTATTATGGGAATAAAGGATTCCATGAAATTGTTTTACAAGGCACACGCCATTTAAACTGGTTTATGTCTAATAAACAGTAGTGCCATTAGAGTTTTTAGTAGCCAGCTTGTGTGTAGCAGCTATCACACAAATGAAATAATGATGCGTAGTAGAGAAGAGACTGAATCAATTATTGACCATGGAGGAAGATTGAATCTTGGTAGGATTCCATCAACAAGTGCAGAAAGCAAGAGATAAAGCTTGGCACGATAGACACATCAAGAAGAAAATGTTCAAGTAAGGAGATCTAGTATTGGTGTATGACAATAAATCATTTCAACACCTAGGAAAGCTTAGAATGCATTGGTTAGGACCATACGAAGTAAAATCTATCACAGATGGAGGAGATGTACAATTAAAAGATTTATCAGGCACAAAAATCAGAGGGATGATCAATGGGAGTCGACTGAAGCTGTACAAGGAGAGTCGACCA
>JZKD02S1672663.1:2986667-3005746 GCA_000966675.3 Picea glauca
AGAGAACAAAAAGGAAACAAAACTAAAGAGAGCATAGTGTGCTAGAGGTATAAAGGCCACATGAAGCTAGAAACACAAATTCATAAAAATAAAGGACAATGGTTATATACAAAGGGAAACAAGCGGGAAAATTAAAGTTGACAAAAGCAGGATAACAGGATAACACTAGGCGGAATTAAAGGAAAACAAGGACCAATGGGACATCACATTAATCACGCCAACTGGAGATGGAAAAACAAGAGTAATGGTAGGTACGAAACCGCCAGAGATGCATTGAATCCGTAGTTATAGTGCATTAAACCCATAATGGAGGAATCATCCTTGACAAGCTTCATGAGAAGCCAATACAACACATGATCATAGGAGCAACTAGTCTATTCATGAAAGGAGAACAAACATAGAGCAATAGTAGCTACAACGCACAGAGTGAGGATACAGAGACCACATAATCTATTCGAACCCAACAAAAGTTTGACAGTCACTACTATGGCACCACTAAAGCCAGTAGAAGCAAGCCAGAGTGCTAGACCAACCAGGGTTCAAAATCGGTCACGAGGACCGTTGGAAGAAGGTGAACAACAACTGCTGGAGGTCATCGATATCGATGAAATCCCATCCTCGGAGAAGATACTGGTGAATCCTACACCAATTCTGGAAGAGATTCCATGAAAGTAGAGGCCATGAAAGTTGATATGCCAGCAGCGGTGCAAGAGCCTCAGAGATAGGAAGCAGAAACCCAAAAAGAGGTGCAACCAGAGAATATAGAAGAAGCTCCAAAATTTATTTGTATGGCATCAAATTTGATAGAAGCAGTGGAGCCAGATGAGTCTCAAATGACCATATCAGAACACCTATAAGGGGATACCACTGAAGATGTCTCGGCTTGGCCAAAATGGCTTACGGAGGAACAACTGGAAGCTGCTAGAACTTCGAGCTAGCCACCACAGCAAAAATATAATATCCAGATACCAAGTTTACCCCACAAGAAACCTACAATAGAAATTATTTTACCATGCATACCAGGTGGAGTACAGGTAGGACCAGAGCTACTGGGTCATGTCGGGAAGCTCAAATATTCAGACCATGGTGTAGCAGACAAAGCCAAGTTCCCATAAATTGCGAAGAGGGTCTTTCTACATATTACGGGCATGAATCCATTTAGACAACCGATTGATCAACTATATTAGTGGGCAACTGGGCTAAAGAAAATGGGAATTTTAGGTCTGTTGGACCTACCACATTTTGGCAGAGGCCAGAATGCAACAACATGCTTCAAGTAGCTATTAGCAGTCACACATGGAGGGGACATATGGCTGGACAAACTCGTCCCCATAACTGTTAATCTTATTGCACAAATAATAGGGTTACCAATTCGAGGTATGGATCTCGCGTTGTTTTTGGATGAGAAAACCAAGGAGAAAGCACTAGTAGAAGAAATGAAGAATAAGTATGGCACTACTAGGGGGACAAGAGGCATCATCATCAAATGAATCAACAACATGGCCACACAATTGAGGGAAAAAATCTTATCTTGCAAGTTGCTAAGAAAATGTCGCAGAGAGGAAGTACCAGCTGCAGTCATTGCAGTTGCAGCCCAATGCATAGAAGACACCTCAATGAGATGGTCTCCATACTTATTGAAGTTATTCCTAGAGGACTGCAAGGATGCGCAGGATCTAAGCACAGAGTTCCACTACTCATGTATGATTACCTTAATATTCTTCATGGGATGGCGAGAACTAGGGTATGTATTTTTTTGTACCAGACCAAATCCTGCGGGAGAGAGGTACTGAAAGAAGGGATGAACGCCATGCATAAGAGGGAGAATGGGATCATATTTGAAGCCTACCTACGTGACCTATAGGAATCCATCAACCAAATTTGGAGAATAACACCAGAGGCTGTCGTGCGATATGTGAACATCGCCAACTTCCAGGCCACAAGAAAAACAATGTGGATACAGGAAAGGCAGGATCTGATTAAATAATGGCTACAAATACGCTACTAGATAACATAAGGTGATATCGATATGGTCATCAATGAATGGCCTGATTAATGGAATATCCCATCCATTAACCAGGAAGTGCCGAAAAGAACAGCATAGGAAGAGGCAAAGCAGGGAGAAACGCAGCCTCCGAAAATCCAAGTGCCCAAGAGACCAAAAACAGGCCAAGGCAATCCAACGCAGACATACGAAGGGCCAAAGAAGACAGGAGCCCATAAGGGAAAGAAGGATAATACATAAAATAACTAGGGGGAAATAAGAGACCAGCCACGCAGGCAAGAGGCACGTGCAAGAATTCAAAGGCACAATGAGCACTGCCAGAATATATGCTTATGGAGGACGATGGGAAAATGATTGCCAGAATGGTCCAGGATTTTCTAGATGAGGACTTCGATCATCCAACACACCATAGGGACAAATTGCAAAAAGAGCTGGTAGAATTGGGGCAGTTCCTCAAGAAATTTGGGGAAGTACATATAGCAAGCAGCAGCAGGGGCATGGAGCCATCAACACCACATATAGAAGGAAGAGTGCAAGAAGAAGATCGAAAGTCAGAACAAGGGATATTGCAGCCACACGTAACGTTCCATATCAACCCCAACATGCTGCACATGGAAGAAATTGTGGGGAAGACACCCTTGATAGACTTAAGCCAAATCCAACTTGTGTTGACAAGGATACCATTAGGGGAATTACAAAAGTTGCAGGTGAGCATCAATCATGAGGTATAGTATCATGCACACAGAGAATTAATCGAATTGAAGAATGAAACAAAGAAACAAGATGAATTGAAAATAGGCAATGAGAAGTCCAAATCTGATACCGAGGAGGAAAGGGAGCTCCTAAAATGATTAGAGTAGAAAGTGGCAGGAACTTATGAGAATATTCCATAGGCCGCGCAGAGTGAGGAAATCACAACAACAAAAAATATTGATTGGATTGCCCAGGAAATTGATAAATATCAGAAGGATATTGAGAAACTCCAAGAACAACTCACACCAACCACTCCACCAGTAGTCAAAGAGAAAAGGAAACAGGAAGCAATGGCGCAGCTACAGGAGATAGAGCAGTAGGTTAGCACAACAACCAACTTGTTCAATAAAGCAACGTAATTGTGGATAAGATTGGAGGAGGATCCACAGGTCCAATGGTGGGACAAGGAAGAGGAAAGGATCAATGCAATGATCCAAGAGCTCAAGCGGAATCAGAAGACCATACCAATCCCAGAACGTGTCAAAAGGATGCAGGAGATTAAGAAATTGCAGGGAGAGATAATCTCTATGCAAACCTAGAAACAAGAGCGTCAGGCTCAAATGGAGCCATTACAGGAGCAGGTAGCAGAAGTACTGGCATAGATAAAGGAATCTAAGACACAGATAGCACAAACCCATGTATAATGTGTAGGATTGATCAGCGACGAAGTGGCAATTCAAATAGTGGACACAATCAAGGGGAATATTGTGCAGGCACAGACACAGGAAAAAACACTCAAGGAAAAGTTCCATATGATCACCAAGGAGATCGAGGAAGCTCAGAAGGATTAGGTGGCTCGAGACGAGCCACATGTCAGTGTTGGGGGCCTATTGGCAGTAGTTCGAAGTAGAAAGAAGGATGATCGTGGGGAAAGAAAGCGTGCAGAAAGTAAAGCGACAGCTGGAAGGAAACCCAACATGTGCGCATACAAGAAAGTATGCACAAGGAGAGCAACAACTGGAAGGAGGAGAAGCACACGCACATGAGAGGAAGACCTAACATCATTAGGGTTAGGGTTTTGGGAATGTATTGTAAATGACTGAATATCTCAAAACATATAAATAAAGATACGTAGGTATCATAGGGGGTTGACTTTTTGCATTGTTCAGACTATTGTTCCATCGAAGATATGTGGAAGTGGATGCATTATGTAAAGTCTCACGACCCAATTTTATATAAGTTGTTGAGATAGAGGAGATGAGGGAAGGTATATCTTGAGGATTATATCGTAGGCTAAGGATCCTGGTGCGATCTAGTTCGCCTCATATAGATCTTACTCATCTGAGGAGAATTGTAAGCACACAACGTTGGATACGTAGAATTACCATAATAAAAGAGCCAAGAGCCAAATATTTGTTGACGTAGATGAGGAGGGGGTGAACCACAGTAACATATATGTAATGTGATGAATAGATGCATATCTTTATCATCTTTTCAGTAGTTATTTGTTTTTCTTAATGAATCAATGAGTTATTACATTGCTTATTCAAATGTTGTTGTGATATTGAGGGAACAATCTAGGAAGGTTACTACATATTCATGAATAACATTAGGTTTCAATCACAATTTATAATAAATGGTTCAGAATACAAATCCCATATCTCATGCTCAATCCTAGGCTGTAAACGCATGAGTCTTACAACTGCCCATTAAATCTATCTCGAGTGAGACTGTGCGGTGCATTCTATATGTTGCGTTGCCTTCTAGTTTGCCAGGAGGGCCAATAATTTTAGAGGATTTTGTTGGAAACCCGAAATACATGAAACCTAGGTCAATAACTCAGATAGTAGAGAAGGAAGAATAAAATCCCAACACCACATAAATTTCCAAATACTAGATGATTCCAAATGAAAAGGTCTCCTTGGTACATTTAGGGGACTAGGAGGTACAATTACAACTAATGGACCCAAGCCAAAATAAATAAAATAAAATTACTAATGTAATATGCTCCAATTAAGGGGTAATGTGCCACTATTTAGGGCTTAACATGCCCCTTCTCTTTAGACAAGTGTTTTCCGCGACGGTTGAGTAATTCTAGATGCTTCTGTATAAAAGACTCATCTTCCCAAGTGAAATCTTCAGCAGGTATTTTTCTCCACTTAATGAGATACTCTGAAGTGGATCTATTCCTCAACTGGAGAATTCATTTTTCAATGATAGATTTAGGCTCCAATATGATTTTTACTTCCTCATCAAGTTCTAGAAATATAGTTTGAATTGGGATCTTATCACCTATAACCTTCTTTAAGCATGAAGTTGTTCGACAACACATGTATTCCAACAGAGGATGAACACCTTCAGTAACCACTCACATAACCAGATCAAAGATCAACACACCGATGTTTTCACGTGGTAAAACCCCTATGGCGAAACATCCACGACCCCAACCAACGTGGCCACTTGGAGCAGTTTATTAATGCAAAAGAAAAATATTACAGAGAGATTTTACAAGATAGTTTCTCACAATCGATCATCGACGAATGAACCTCCATTCTCTTTAAATAGAGATCATGGAACAATCGGGTGTTAAGCCACAGATCAATGGCCATTAATATTGAGGAGAGTATGAACCATCAGATCACTCTATGTCGGGAACATATAGTGACCGTCGAATTTCCTAACTACAAATTCATACTAATGCATACTAAAGAAACACACTAAGAAACAAACTTTTACCTTATGACACATTAGACCAAGTAAATATTAACTAACTCTTAAGTGTTTAAATATCCTAACCTCCCCCCTTAAGAACAAACTGGGATAGGATTATAGGATTTACAATGGTGACACAATAGGAGAAGGAAGGTGGCATTAGAGCCTATCCCCCCTTAATGACAACTTCCTGAACTCCTAACATAGATCAAAGTTTGGAAAACTTTGCTTCTGTAAGAGACTTTGTGAAAATGTCTACAACTTGATCTTCTGCAGGGAAAAATAACACTTCAATAACTTGATCATGAATGAGATTTCTGATGAAGTGCTTTTGTAGCTCGATGTTTTTTCTACGTTGATGTTGAAATGGGTATTTGGCGAGCTTGATGACACTTTGATTGTCACACAAAAGGATGGTCAGATGTTGCTGCTAGAATCCAAACTTTTAAAGGATTTGTCTAAGCCACAAGGCTTCCTGACTTGCATTTACCGCTACTCGGTACTCTGCTTCTGCTGAAGAAAGTGAAATAGCCTGTTGTTTCTTATAGGCCCACGTGACAGGTCCTGAAACAAGGCTGAAAACATAACCTGTAGTAGACTTTCGATCATCAAGGTCCTCAGCCCAATCTGAATCAGTGAAACCAACCAATAAAGGAGTCCCGCCTGAACTGCAATGTATCTCAAACTGAACTGTACCACGGACAAAGCGAAGTATCCTTTTAGTTGTTTTCCAATGGATTTCATGGGGTGTTTTCATATACCGGGCAAGAAGACCAACAACAAAGGGAATATCAGGATGAGTATGAGTCAAGTGTAAGAGGCTACCAACTAACTCACGATATAGGGTGGCATCAACTTCGAGAGTAGTACAGGTGGCAATAATATTGACTCTAGACTGGAAGGGAGAAGGGGTTGGTTTACAATAATCCATGTGAAAGCGATGAATAAGGTCAAAAGCATACTTAGAATGCGAAAGAAAAATTCTTGCATTGGTTTGCAAAACTTGGAGGCCAAGGAAATAGTGCAAAAATCCTAAGTCTGTCATTTCAAATTTCTTCTTAACGATGGTTTTCATATGGTTTAAAATTTTTGAGTCACTACCAGTAAGGATAAGGTCATCAACATAAAGGACAAGGATTATGAGATGGATTCCTACTTTATTGGTATAGACATTAGGATCAGAATGGAATCTAGAGAATCCAGTGGAAATAAGAAAGTTGTCCATTTCGGCATACCAAGCTCGGGGAGCTTGCTTGAGACCATAAATAGATTTCTTACGGCGAAAAACAAGGCTAGATTCATTCTGAACATAGCCAATAGGTTGTTCCATGTAGATTTCTTCTTGTAAATATCTGTGCAAGAAGGTGGATTTAACATCCATATGATGGACCTCCCATTTATGTGAGGTAGCAAGGGCAAGAACAAGTCGGATGGAATTCATTTTGGCTATAGGGGAAAAGGTTTCATTATAGTCAATTCCTTCAACTTGTGAAAATCCTTTGGCAACTAACCGAGCCTTATGTCTTTCAACACTTCCATATGATGCATACTTAGTTCTATATACCCATTTACATCGGAAAAGTTTTCTTCCTTTTGGAAGAGGTACAAGATCCCAAGTATCATTTTCCATTAAAGAACAATACTCTTCATTCATTGTTGTATCCCAATCTGGATGACTAGAAGCTTCTGCAAATTTCTCTGGATCATGAGTTTCTAAAACTTGAGCCAAAAGAGAAGAGGCTCGATGGAACTATCAATGTGTCCTACACTGATCTAAAGGATCATTGACAAGATCACCAGATGCTTCTCGTGTTGAACGGACCCATCTAGGAAGCAGTGGAGATGGTGCTGGTCCAGGTTAAAAGGAGTCATCTGGAGGAAGGTGAGCAGGCGGAGGTGGATTTTCATCTTCGCTGTCATCATATGAAGAATAAACTAGAACAGAAGAAGGCACAAACACTGAAGATGGTGCATAAGGTGAAGAAGGAACAACCGCTGAATTAGGATCGTAGGCCGAAGAAGGCACAAACATCGAATTAGGCTCGCGGGACAAGATATTTTCATCAAATTTAACATCTCTTATAATAATAATTTCATTACAATGTGTTTGAAGAAGTCTATAACCTTTGACATCTTTAGAATAACCAACAAATATACACTTCTCACTTTTAGGCTGCAATGCTTTCCTTTTTTGATCATGAATGTGAGCCCATGCTATACTGCAAAATACACGAAAGTGACTTACATTTGGTTTAATTTTATTCCAAGCTTTTTTCGATGTTATAATTTTAAGAGCCTTTGTGGGAGTGGGACTTACTATGTAATTTGCACGGTTGATGGCTTCCGCTCAATACTTTAGACTTAATCCCTTAGATTGGATCATACAATTACCCATTTATTTTAATGTGAGGTTCTTTCTCTCAGCAACACCATTTTTTTGTGGTGTATATGGAATAGTGTGTTGCATTTGGATTCCCCGTGTAGTGCAGTAACTTGTAAAATTATTGTTCACATATTTGCCTCCATTATCTGTTCTTAACCTTTGAATTTGATTTCCAGATTGCTTTTCTACAAGGGCCTTATAGGCCAAAAACTTGTCAAAAACTTCGCTCTTAATTTTTAAGAAGTAAACCCAAGTGTTAGGATATTTAGATACTTAGGAGTTAGTTAAGATATAATTCGTCTAATATGTCATTAGGTAAAAGTGTGTTTCTTTAGTATGCATTAGTATGCATTTGTATCTAGGAAATCCAACGGTCACGATATGTTCCCGACATAGAGTGATCTGACAGTTCATACTCTCCTCAATATTAACAGACATTGATCCATGGCTTAACACCTGATTGGTCCATGATCTCTATTTAAAGAGCATGGAGGGTCATTTGTTGATGATCGATTGTGAGAAACACTACTGTAAAATCTCACTGTAATCTTTTTCTTTTGCATTAATAAACTGCTCCAAGTGGCCGCGTTGGTTGGGTTCGTGGATGTTTCCCCATAGGGGTTTTACCACGTGAAAAAATTGATGTGTTGATATTTTATCTAGTTATGTGAGTGGTTACTGAAGGTGTTCTTCCTCTTTTGTTGAACATGGTATCAGAGCCTGTTTGAAGGCCCTCTCCTGTTGTAGATCGAGATCGTGAAGCTGAGTTGCCTCGTCTCCATTTTCTGTCATTTTCGTACATTTCTAGGGTGAGAGGACTGTTCCATTGTGCCCAGAGCACTCATTTCTTTCAGGAACACTTTTTGTTTCACTCGAAAAATTTTTAGTTTGCCCAAGATACAACCATTACAGTCAGATCCGGAGGTATAAAGCTTGAATACACATTTTTTAATTTTTTTTAGAGTAGTATTTTGGTTTTATTTTTGTTTTGTGTTATTTATTTCCTGGTTTCTACTCTTTTAGATTTGCGTATGCTCTTTTCCCCATGCACTGTATGATCTCAGAAAATAAGAAACAAATAGGAAAAGGTGCATCTTCTGGGTAAGCTAACTGAGATCTAACCCATGTTGTCATCGAGAAACAACTTCTTTTTCTTGTGTGAAAATAGTTTTTTTAACCATGCTCTCCAAGGCCGTCTTCAACAAAAACAACAAAAACAACAAAATAAACAACCCCAATCCTCCTTCTGAACATTACAATATGTTTTGCTAGACCATTTGGTTAAAATTTACTTTATTAAGTAAGAGGTCTTGAGTTCAAGTCTCTCTTTTGTTACTTTTTTTTGAAAAAGTTCATGCTAAAATTGTAAAGTGTATTTCACTTCAAGTATAAAAGTGAATCACTATAAGTAGATTTAATATTTTATGTTAGAGTTATTTATTTTGCATGCATCTTTTCTCTTTATAAAAGTGGGTCACTTCATAAAGAAACTTACACTATCATGTGGTCATTTGGTTACCATTTATGCCTTTTTATAAAAAGGGCATAACTCTCACATCGGAAGTTCGTTTTCAGTGCCATTTTTTTTAAAACCGCATAATGTTTCGAGATATTTCCATCCAAATCATCAGTTTCAGTTTTTAAATCCACATTTTCTGCATATTTAATATGGCTTCTACAAGTAATGTCTTGCTTACCAGCAACAACTACTTCCAATGGAAATCTCATATGGAAGATTTATTAAGAAGTAAAGGATTGTACTGGATTACCTTGGGAAAGGAAAAAGAACCCACTGATGATGATAAGAAATGCAAATGGGATAATCAAAGTGATGAAGGATGAGGACTAATCAGAATGTCCATCTCTCTTGCTTTAAGGTACCACCTTCAAGAAATTGATGACCTCGAAGAAGCTTGAGACAAGATTGAATCTATGTTTGGTAAACTCAATATTATTCGAGCACAACAATTAGAAAATGAAATACTGACCTTGAGTCCAAGTGATTTTTCTTGCCTTGGAGACTATCTATCTAAGTTTAAAACAATCAAAATTTTATGTGAAGAATGTAAGATAAAAATGGAGGAAGAGCGTTGCATCTATCTTATTATTTCTAAGCTAGGAAGTGCATATTCTGTGTTTGTATCTACCTTTTATGCCATGAGAGAGGCTCTAGGGAAATCTTATGAAAAACCCACTCTTGAGTCCTTTTGTGTTGCTTTTATTAGAGAGGAAGATAATCTTATACAACTTGGAGTGATCAACACTGCATGTACCTCTAACAAATCCTTAGTCGCCCAGGAAAAATATAAACCCAGGTATCCCAAGAAGCAACATCCTCGCTATAACAAAAATCAATATAAGGTTCCCAAACCTACTCAGATAGCTTCAACTCCTAGTGGTGACAAAGGAGAAAAATATAAAAATAAGAAGAGTGATAGACATTGCAAATTTTGTGATAAAGATGGTCATGATGAGTCCAAATGTTTCAAGAAGATGATAGTTTTAGAAGTAGTGATGAAGAAGCACAACATCAATATTGAATCTACTTCCTCTTCTTCTTCTCATGGACATGCAATTTCCGCTTTTGGTTTCTCCTTCAACACAAATTATAATTCTTCTTCTGATGAGTGGCTTATTGATTCAGGAGAATCTTATCATATGGCTAAGGATAAAGCCATATTTTCTGCTCTAGATGAATGTACCGCCAAGAAAATATTTGTTGGTGATTATAGATCTCTTAGTGTTGTAGGATCTGGAACAATTCAAGCAGATAATGGTCATTTCAATGGTGTATTATGTTTCCAAGTCTTTCTTGTAACCTTCTATCAGTATATCAAATCACTCATTCAGGTGAAGGTAAAACCGTAGAGTTTTCACCTCACCAAGTTGTAATCAAGGATCTAAAAGATCTTAAGTATGTTCTTGCAAGTGGAATTGCTAATGATATTACCAGGTTGTACAAGTTTGACAACTTTGGGTCATAAACTTTTTCATCAGTTTTTGTTGCTAGCGATGACTTGAGAAAACTTTGGCATGAGCAGTTTGATCATCTAAAATATCGCTCATTGCAACAACTATGTAATCAACAGATGGTGACTAGTATTCCTCTTGTTTCATGCAGAGATGGTGTTTGTGCCAGTTTTGTTCTCATCAAACATCATCCTGATAGTTTTGACAAACGTGCCTCTTGGCATGCCTCAGGGCCTTTACAACTTGTTCACAATGATTTGTGTGGTCCACTTTATTCTCCTTCCTTTTCTGGGTGCAAGTATTTCTTAACTTTCATTGATGAGTTTTCCAGCCGTACTCGGGTTTACTTATTAAAACTTAAGAGAAATTTTTTTGACAAGTGTTTGGCCTACAAGGACCTTGTAGGAAAGCAATATGGACATCAAATTCAAAAGTTAAGAACAAATAATATAGGCAAATAAGTGAACAATAATTTTACAAGTTACTACACTACACAGGGCATCCAAATTCAACACATTGTTCCATATACACCACAACAAAATGGTGTTGTTGAGAGAAGGAACCACACATTAAAAGAGATGGCTAATTGTATGATTCAATATAAGGGAGTAAGTCTAAAGTATTGGGCAAAAGAAATCAACTGTGAAAATTACATATTCAATCGCACTGCCACAAAGGCTCTTAAAAATATAACACTGGAAGAAGCTTAGACTAAAATTAAACCATATGTAAGTCACTTCCATGTATTTGGCAGTATAGCATGGGCTCACATTCCTGATGAGAAAAGGAAAGCATTGCAGCCTAAAAGTGAGAAGTGTATATTTGTTGGTTATTATGAAGAAGTCAAAGGTTATAGACTTCTTCAACCACATTGTAATGAAATTTTTCTTAGAAGAGATATTAAATTTGATGAAAATATCTTTTCTTGCGAGACTAATTCGGTGGTTGTGACATCTTCAGCCTGCGAGCCATCTTCGACGTTTGTGCCTTCTTCTGTTCATATTATGGTTTCTTCTTCAGATGATGATAGTGAGGATGAAAATCCACCTCCACCTGCTGACCTTCCTCCAGATGAGTCCTTTGAACCTGACCAAGCATCAGTTCCACCGCTTCGTAGATGGATCCGTTCAACACAAGAAGCAACTGGTGATCTTGTTAGTGATCCTTTATATCAACATCTAACACGTTCACAGTTCCAACGAGCCTCTTCTCTTTTTTCTCAAGTTTCAGAGACTCACGATCTAGAGACATTTGTAGAAGCTTCAGGTCATCCAGATTGGGATACAACAATGAATGAAGAGTATCGTTCTTTAATGGAAAATGATACTTGGGATCTTGTACCTCTTCTAAAGGAAGAAAACTTGTCAGATGTAAATGGGTCTACAGAACTAAGTATGCATCATATGGAAGTGTTGAAAGACACAAGGCTCGGTTAGTTTCCAAAGGATTCTCCCAAGTTGAAGTAATTGAATATAATGAAACCTTTTCCTCTATAGCCAAAATGAATTCCATCCACCTTGTTCTTTCCCTTGCTGCCTCACATAAATGGGAGGTCCATCAGATAGATGTTAAATACACCTTCTTACATGGTGATTTGAAAGAATAAATCTACATGGAACAACCTCCTGGCTATGTCTAGAATGACTCTAGCCTTGTTTGTTGCCTTAAGAAATATCTTTATGGTCTTAAGCAAGCTCCCCGAGATTGGTATGCCAAAATGGACAACTTTCTTATTGACACCGGATTCTCTAGATGCCATTCTGATCCTAATGTTTAAACCAAGAAAGTAGGAATCCATCTCATAATCCTTGTCCTTTATGTTGATGACCTTATCCTTAATGGTATTGACTCAAAACTCTTAAACCATGTGAAAACCAACCTTAAGAAGAAATTTGAAATGGAAGACTTAGGTTTTTTGCACTATTTCCTTGGCCTCCAAGTTTTTCAAACCAATGAAGGAATTTTTCTTTCCCAGTCTAAGTATGCTTGTGACCTTATTCATCGCTTTCACATGGATGATTGTAAAGCAACCCCTTCTCCCTTCCAGTCTGAAGTCAAGCTTACTACCACTTGTCCTTCTCCTGAAGTTTGTGCCACCTTGTATCGTCAATTAGTTGGTAGCCTCTTATACTTGAATTATACCCATCCTTATCTTTCCATTGTTGTTGGTATTGTTGCCCAGTATACGCAAACACCCCATGAAATCCATTGGAAAGAAGCTAAAAGGATACTTCGCTATGTCCATGGTACATTTCAGTTCGGGATACATTACATTTCAGGGAGGACTCCTTTATTGGTTGGTTTCATTGATTTAGATTGGGCCAGCGACCCTGACAATTGGAAGTCTATTGCAGGTTATGTTTTCAGCCTTGGATCAGAACCTGTCACTTGGGCCTGTAAGAAACAACATTCTATTGCACTTTCTTCAGCAGAAGCAGAGTATCGAGCAGCGGTAAATCAAAGTCAGGAATCCTTGTGGCTTCGACATATCCTTTTAGAGTTTGGATTCCAGCAGCAACATTCGACCAGCCTTTGGTATGACAATCAAAGTGCCATCAAGCTCACCAAAGACCCATTTCAACATTAGTGTAGAAAACACATCGAGCTACATATGAACTTCATCAGAAATCTCATTCATGATCAAGTTATTGAAGTTCTATTTTTCCCTACAGAAGATCAAGTTGTAGACATTTTCATAAAGTCTCTTACAGAAGCGAAGTTTTCCAAACTTTGATCTATGTTAGGAGTTCAAGAAGTTGTCATTAAGGGGGGATAGGCTTTAATGCCTCCTTCCTTCTCCTATTGTGTTAACATTGTAAATCCTTCAATCCTATCCCAAGTTTTTCTTAAGGGGGGATTTTAGGATATTTATACACTTAGGAGGTAGTTAATATCTACTTGGTATAATATGTCGTTGGGTAAAAATGTGTTTATTTAGTATGCATTTGTATTTAGGAAATATGACGGTCACGATATGTTCCCGACATAGAGTGATCCGACGATTTATACTCTCCTTGATCTTAACGGCCATTGATCTATGTCTTAACACTTGATTGGTCCATGATCTATATTTAAAGAGTGTGGAGGGTTATTTGTCGATGATCAATTGTGAGAAATTCTATTGTAAAATCTCTCTGTAATCCTTTTCTTTTGCATTAATAAACTGCTCCAAGTGGTCGTGTTGGTTGGGGTCATGGATGTTTCCCCATAGGGGTTTTACCACGTGAAAACATCAATGTGTTGATCTTTGATCTGGTTATGTGAGTGGTTACTGAAGGTGTTCTTCCTCTGTTGGAATACCTATTTTTTATAAGACCAAGTATGTTGGACAACTGAGAGGGAGGGGGGGTGAATCAGTTGTTACTGGGCTTAAACAATTATGCTTATTTTAAACTCTTTACACAACATTTAATGACAGTCACAATAATGCAGGGAAGTAAGCAATAGAACATTCAACATCAGTCACACATATGAGATTTACAGAGATAGATATTTCCTGAGGAAACCCATACAGGGTAAAAACCTCTTCTTATTTATATGATAAGTAATCTTTACATTCTTTACATTATCATACATATGAGAACCAACTCATAATTAGGCTACAACCTCTGTTTTGAAAGCTGCTACTTGCTGAGAGCACCAACTCTCTGGATTCTCTAGCACCAACTAGAAGGAAGCACCAACTCCCTAGTTTCCCTAGCACCAACTAGAAGGAAGCACCAACTCCCTAGTTTCCCTAGCACCAACTAGAAGGAAGCACCAACTCCCTAAGTGTTCCAACACCAAATGGATGGAAGCACCAACCTGCATAATAGAGAAAAATAGTTCTCCCTTGCACCACCCTTCCACCTTGGTTTATCTGGCTGCAACTAGATGGAAGCTACAAATCCCTTTGTTCAAGCACCCACTTGAAACTCTGAGGAAAACAGTCCTCCATAGAACCTCCCTTCCACCCTAACATATAAAGTTTTCTATATATAAATTTATCACAATGATACAATATTTATCATTGGCTTACCAGGCTTATCATTATTCTGCTATGCTACTCTACTCTCCTGTATCAGTGTCTCTTTGTCTGCATCTTCTTGCATTTTTTTATCTTCTGTTTTTCTCTACAAGAGCACTTTAGCCTTCCTTTACTACCTCATTGTCTTGTTGCACACCTCCCTTGTGCTTTCTGTGCCTCTGCCTTTTATGATCTGTGTGCCATGTCCATTCAGTGCACCATTCCTCTTCTCCATGTTTCCACCGCTGCACACTCCTCCTTCTACACTCCTTGATCACTCTGAACAACAACAACACCCATCTCTTCTTTGTTCTGCATACTTATAGTCTCTGTGAACCTTTTGCATGCTATCTCACCATGCTTCTACATGCTCTCTCCATGTCAAGTCCTTTGCCTGATCATCATGGAAACTCTTCAGCTTCTCTGGAAATTAAACCCATGCATCCATCATCACTGAGTGTTATGATGAGATTCCTTAGCCTATCTTGTAGTTGATACTCTTCGTCTTCTCTATCAAAGTCGAGCTGATCCTTTCTATTGCAATTACAGGCTTCAACACTTTTCCATCTGTCAATCACTTCTAAGAATAGTCTTCCTTCCACCGGAAGATGCCTCGAGTCTCTTCATCTTTTCTGGCGATCAAAATGAGGCCTGTTTCATCCCTCTAGCAGAAGCCATCAGTCGTTTCTAGCAGTTACACTCCGAAGTGCAATAGTATCCCTCCAATCATACTTAAATCCACTTGCACCGTTGGATTGGATCCGTAGGATCTTGCGTTTATTTCACATTTCGACATTTCAGAATTTTGGCATTTTTGTGGTGAAGAGTCTCGATTCTCCATGTCCGAAACTCCGAAATGGAGCTTGTCTCTTCCAGCTCTTCTCTACATCTCTTCGACGATGTGACCTCCGGCGGTGAACAAGGCTTACACCAAAAAGGTGTTTTCACATTTCGCATTTTGGAATTTCAGGAATCCTTTGATGAAGAGTCTCAACTCTTGACTCTTCCAACTCCCGGTATCCGAACCTCTGAAATGGAGTCGGATCAATGGTCCACACTCTTGATGATTTGATGGTCCAGATCTCTTTGTGATTTCGCATATCGTGATTTCAACATTCTTGATGTGAGAGTTCTTGACAACTCCAAGTCCCGGTATCCGAAACTTCGAAATGGAGTCGAATCAACGACATTTCGGTGTTTCGCATTTTGTCGTTTCGAGACTCCTGTGGTGAAGAGTCTTGGTGCTTAACTCCTCCAACTCCTGGTATCTAAAGTTTCGAAATGGAGTCGGATCAAAGATCTGGTATTTCGTTGTTTCTCATTTCAGCGATTCAGCATTTTGGTACTTCTGTGGTTAAGTGTTTCGACACTTCAAATCCCAGTATCTGGGACTCCGAAATGGAGTTATTTCCCAGTCTGCAAAGCTCTTTGTTGGTGTGCCTATTTCAGGATTTTGACGTTTCTCTTTTCGACAATTTGGCATTTCGAAACTCCTATGATAAAGCGTTTTGACACTTCAAGTCCCAGTATCCGTGACCCCGAAATGGAGTTATTTCCCGGTCTGCAAAATTATTTGTTGGTGTGCCTATTTCGGGTTTTGGGTTTTTGGATTTCGGCGATTCGACATTTCAGCACTCCTGTGATGAAGTGTTTCGACACTTCAACTCCTGGCATTCGGGACCCCGAAATGGAGTTATTTCCTGGTCTGCAAAATTCTTTATTGGTGTGCCTATTTCGGGTTTCGAGTTTTCAGGGTTTCGCATTTCGCGATTCCGGGACTCTTGATGACGAAGAGTCTTGACTCTTCCAACTCCCTATATCCGAAAATGTCCTCTTTCCTTTGGGATTTTCATAACCCCGCTTCACCTTTCTCTTTAACGAACATGCAAGTTCTCCTGGATCCAATGCCAGTCGGACTTCAGGCTCAGATCTGACGTTCTTCGGGAATTATCAATGGGATCCAAAGATCATTGTCGCTTCTCCTCCCGGGCTTTCGTTGTCCCTATTTTTCCATTGTTGCATACTCTTATCTTGCCATCAATGAAAATCACACCTGCCATCAATGATAATCACAACAATCTCCCCCTTTGGCATTGATGGAAACCTTGAATGACTGTCCTAATCTATTTGGACCTCCAACAGTAGCATCTAGTCCGGACCACTCCTTTTTCTCCCCCTTTGACATCAATATCAAAGAAAACATGCTCCCCCTGAGCTGTTGCAGTAATTTTAGGAGGTATCAGATATTGAATCAATATAAAACTCCCCCTAACAGGATGGAATCTCTTAGGTGTGAGACGGTATGACACCCAACTTCTGTTGGAGAT
This sequence comes from Picea glauca, assembly GCA_000966675.3. Taxonomy (NCBI): domain Eukaryota; kingdom Viridiplantae; phylum Streptophyta; class Pinopsida; order Pinales; family Pinaceae; genus Picea; species Picea glauca. The sequence continues at coordinate 3,003,764 of JZKD02S1672663.1, forward strand.
ATTCAAATGGTGTCTTGGCTAGGGGTTTAGTAAAGATGTCTACAATTTGTTCTGTGGTTGGAATTTAATGGACTTGAACAATCTAATTGAATACCTTCTCTCTCAGAAAATTGTATTTTATGGGAATATGCTTGGTCTTGGAGTGGAATACAGGATTCTTAGACACACTGAGTGCACTAGTGTTATCACAATGAATTGGGATCGGTGCAGCGTATTTTACCTCTAAGTCTGCAAGTGTCTGAATCATCCATAATACTCGAGTGCAACAGGTAGCAACAACAATGTACTCTGCCTTTGTAGTTGATAAGGAAATGGAACCTTGTTTTTTACTAAGCCATGCTACTAATGAGTCACCCAGGAAGAATGCTCCTCCACTTGTGCTTTTTCTCTCATCAACACAGTTTTCCCAATCTACATATGAATAGGCAGTTAACTGAAAATTATGATTTCTGGGATACCACAGACCATAAGTCATTGTTTCTTTCAAATACCTGAATATCCTTTTGACAACTTGCAAATTACTCTGTTTAGGTGCAGAATGATATCTTCCTACCATTCCAACAACATGCATTATGTCTGGGCGAGATGTTGTGATGTACAACAGGCTACCTATCATTGACCTATATGAACTTTGATCAGCATCAGGTGATTCATCATCCTTTCTTAATTTGCATCCAATAACCATAGGTGTACCCATAGGTTTAGAATCTTCCATTTGAAACCTTTTCAACATTTCTCTTAGATATTTTTCTTGAGAAATAAACATCCCTTCAGACCTTTGAGTAATTTGCAGACCAAGAAAAAATGACAGTTCACCTATCATAGACATTTCAAACTTAGACTCCATGGCAGAAGAAAACCATTGTTTCAATGAATCCTTATTACATCCGAAGATGATGTCATCTACATAGACCAATACAATGAGCAGATTATTATCTTCTATTTTGATATACAGATTTTTGTCAATTTCTCCTCTCTTGAACCCTTTGTCTTTGAGATACGTATCCAGTTTGTGATACCAGGCTTGAGGGGCTTATTTTAATCCATATAAATCTTTCTTCAGCTTGCATACTATGTCAGGGTTATCAGACAGTTTGAAACCCTCTGGTTGTTCCATATAGACTTCTTCACTTAAATCTCCATTTAGAAAATCTGACTTGACATCCATTTGATAGACTTTAAAATTTTTATGACAAGCATAGGTAAGAAACATTCTGATAGCTTCTAATATTGATACAACCACAAATGTTTCATCAAAATCCATTCCTTCTTTTTGAGCATATCCTTTACAGACCAGTCTTTCTTTGTTCCTGACAACTTGTCCCTGCTCATTCAATTTATTCTTAAAGATCCATTTGGAACCAATGATATTTTTACCTTCAGGTCTACGAACCTTCTCCCACGTATTTTTTTTCTCAATATGATCAAGTTAATCATTCATTGCTTTAACCCAATGGTCATATTTGCTAGCTTCATTAAAATTCTTGGGTTCCAGCAATTATATGAAAGCTATATGTGATTGTTCGGTGTCTTTGATTATCTTTCTCCTGGTTTGTACACCTTTGTCTTTTTCACCAATTATCTGACTTGTAGGATGATTCTTTTGAGTGATTCTGGAGGAGGAATTTGAATTTGTCTGTTGATTTGAATATGTCTGATTATCTGTGTCTTCATCTAATTCAGATTCTTCGTTTTCTTATTCTTGGACCTATTCATCTTCAAATTTAGTTGTTTCCTCTGTAGACGACTCATTATTGTACACCTCCCTTGCTGGGATTCCTTCATCAACTTTTATGTCAATACTGTCAACCATTTTATGCAGCCTCTTATTATAGCATCTGTATCCTTTACTGTTTGTAGCATACCCTAAGAAGATACCTTCATCAGCCTTGTCATCATATTTGCCAAGGTTCTCATCATTATTATTTATGTAACATTTACTCCCAAAGACTTTGAAGTGTTTGATTGAAGCATGTCTCCCAT
>JZKD02S1672663.1:3049075-3060000 GCA_000966675.3 Picea glauca
GTGCATATTTTGTGTTTGTATCTACCTTTTATTCCATGAGAGAGGCTCTAGGGAAAGCTTATGAAAAACCCACTCTTGATTCCTTTTGTGCTTCTTTGATTAGAGAGGAAGATAAACTTATACAACTTGGAGTGATCAGCACTGCAGGTACCTCTAACAAAGCCTTAGTCGCCCATTAGAAAAATAAACCCAAGTAACCCAAGAAGAAACATCTTCGCTACAACAACAAGCAATATAAGGGTCCCAAACCTGCTTAGACAACTTCAACTCCTAATGGTGACAAAGGAGAAAAATATAAAAATAAGAAGAGTGACAGACATTGCAACTTTTGTGATAAAGATGGTCATGATGAATCCAAATGTTTCAAGAAGATGAAAGCTTTATAAGCAATGATGAAGAAGCGCAACATTAGTATTGATTCTAATTATTCTTCTTCATCTCATGGATGTACTTGGGTTTAGTTCTTAAAACTTAAGAGGAAAGTTTTTGACAAGTTTTTGGCCTACAAGGTCCTTGTAGAAAACCAATCTGGACATCAAATTCAAAAGTTTAGAAAAAATAATGGAAGCGAATATGTGAACAATAATTTGACAAGTTAGTGCACTACACAGGGCATCCAAATGAAACACATTGTTCCATATACACCACAACAAAATGGTGTTGCTGAGAGAAAGAACCTCACATTAAAAGAAATGGATAATTGTATGATCCAATCTAAGGGAGTAAGTCTAAAGTATTGGGTAGAAGCAATCAACTGTGAAAATCACATAGTCAATCGCACTGCCACAAAGGCTCTTAAAAATATAACACCAAAAGAAGCTTGGACTAAAATTAAACCAAATGTAAGTCACTTCTGTGTATTTGGAAGTATAACATGGGCTCACATTCCTGATGAGAAAATGAAAGAATTGCAGCCTAAAAGTGAGAAGTGTATATTTGTTGGTTATTTTGAAGATGTCAAAGGTTATAGACTTCTTCAACCACATTGTAATGAAACTATTCTTAGAAGAGATGTTAAATTTGATGAAAATCACTTGGCCTATGAGACTAATTCAACGGTTGTGCCATCTTTGGCCTGCGAGCCATCTTTGAAGTTTGTGCCTTCTTATGCTCCTATTCTAGTTTCTTCTTCAGATGATGATAGTGAGGATGAAAATCCACCTCCACCTACTGACCTTCCTCCGGATGAGTCCTTTGAACCTGAACAAGCACCAGTTCCACCGCTTCCTAGATGGATCTGTTCAATATGAGAAATAGTTGGCGATCTTGTTAGTGATCCTTCAGATCAATGTCAAACATGTTCATAGTTCCAACGAGCCTCTTCTCTTTTTTCTCAAGTTTCAGAGACTCATGATCCAGAGACATTTGCAGAAGCTTCAGGTCATCCAGATTGGGATACAACAATGAATGAAGAGTATCGCTATTTAATGGAAAATGATACTTCGGATCTTGTACCTCTTCCAAAAGGAAGAAAACTTGTCAGATGTAAATGGGTGTACAGAACTAAGTATGCATCAAATGGAAGTGTTGAAAGACACAAGTCTCATTTAGTTGCCAAAGGATTCTCCCAAGTTGAAGGAATTGAATATAATGAAACCTTTTCCCCTATAGCCAAAATGAATTCCATCTGCCTTGTTCTTTCCCTTTCTGCCTCACATAAATGGGAGGTCCATCAGATGGATGTTAAATCTACTTTCTTGCATGGCGATTTGAAAGAAGAAATCTACATGGAACAACCTCCTAGATATGTCTAGAATGACTCTAGCTTTGTTTGTCACCTTAAGAAATCTCTTTATGGTCTTAAGCAAGTTCCTCGAGCTCGGTATGCCAAAATGGACAACTTTCTTATTGACACTGGATTCTCTAGATGCCATTCTGATCCAAATGTTTATACCAAGAAAGTAGGAAGCCATCTCATAATCCTTGTCCTTTATGTTGATGACCTTATCCTTACTAGTAGTGACTCAAAACTCTTAAACCATGTGAAAACCAACCTTAAGAAGAAATTTGAAATGACAGACTTAGGTTTTTTTCACTATTTCCTTGGCCTCCAAGTTTTTCAAACCAATGAAGGAATTTTTCTTTCCCAGTCTAAGTATTCTTGTGACCTTCTTCGTCGCTTTCACATGGATGATTGTAAACCAACCCCTTCTCCCTTCCTGTTTGAAGTCAAGCTTACTTCCACTTTTCCTTCTCCTGAAGTTCATGCCACCCTGTACCGTCAGTTAGTTGGTAGCCTCTTATACTTGACTCATACTCGTCCTGATCTTTTTTTTGCTGTTAGTATTGTTGCCCGATATATGAAAACACCTCATGAAAGCCATTGGAAAGAAGCTAAAAGGATACTTCACTATGTCTGTGGTACAGTTCAGTTCAGGATACATTACAGTTCAGGGGGGACTCCTTTATTGGTTGGTTTCACTGATTCAGATTGGGCTCGCGACCCTGATGATCGAAATCCTACTGCAGGTTATGTTTTAAGCCTTGGTTCAGGACCTGTCACTTGGGCCTATAATAAACAATAGGCTATTGCACTTTCTTCAGCAGAAGAAGAGTATCGAGCAATGGTAAATGAAAGTCAGGAAGCCTTGTGTCTTCGATAGATACTTTCACAGTTTGGATTCGAGTAGCAACATCCGACCATCATTTTACGTGACAATCAGAGTGCCATCAAGATCACCAAAGACCCAGTTCAACATCAATGTAGAAATCAAATTGAGCTACACATGCACTTCATCAGAAAGCTCATTCATGATCAAGTTATTGAAGTGCTCGTTTCCCCTACAGAAGATCAAGTTGCAGACATTTTCAGAAAGTCTCTTATAGAAGCTAAGTTTTCCAAACTTCGATTTATGTTAGGAGTTCAGGAAGATGTCATTAAGGGGGGATAGGATTTAATGCCTCCTTCCTTCTCCTATTGTGTCAACATTGTAAATCATTCAATCCTATCCCATGTTTTTCTTAAGTGGGGATGTTAGGATATTTAGACACTTAGGAATTAGTTAAGATCTACTTGATCTAATATGTTGTTAGGTAAAAGTGTGTTTCTTAGTGTGTTTATGAAGTATGCATTAGTATGCATTTGTAGTTAGGAAATTCGACGGTCATGATATGTTCGCGACATAGAGTGATCTGACGGTTTATATGCTCCTTGATATTAATAACCATTGATATATGGATTAACACTCGATTGGTCCATGATCTCTATTTAAAGAGCATGGAGGGTCATTTGTCGATGATCGATTGTGAGAAACTCTATTGTAAAATCTCTTTGTAATATTTTTCTTTTTCATTAATAAATTGCTCCAAGTGGTTGTGTTGGCTGGGGCCGTGGATGTTTCCCCGTAGGGGTTTTACCACGTGAAAACATCGGTGTGTTGATCTTTGATCTAGTTATGTGAGTGGTTACTGAAGGTGTTCTTCCTCTGTTGGAATACCTGTGTTGTCGAACACCAAGTACGTATGGAAAATTCATCAATGAATGTTAAGAAATACTTGCACCCAGAAAAAGAAGGAGAAGAAAGTGGACCACACAAATCACTGTGAACAAGTTGCAAAGGACCTAAGGCGTGCCAAGAGGCATATTTGTCAAAATTGTCCTGATGATGTTTGCCAAGAACAAAACTGGCACAAACACCATCTCTACATGAAACAAGAGGAACACATGTCACCATCTGTTTATTACATAGTTTTTGCAATGAGCAATAGTTTAGATGACCAAACTTCTCATGCCAAAGTTTTCTCAAGTCATCACTATGAGGAACAAAAACTGATGAAAAATATAATGACCCAAAGTTTTCAAACTTGTATAACCTGGTAATATCATCAACAATTCCAGTTGTAAGAACATGATTAGGATCTTTTAGATCCTTGATGACAACTTGGTGAGGTGAAAACTCTATGGTTTTACCTTCACCTGAATGAGTGATTTGATATATTGATAAAAGGTTACAAAAAATACTTGGAACACATAATACATCATTGAAATGACCATTTTCTACTTAAACTGTTCCAGATCCTTCAACACTAAGAGATCTATCATCACCAACAAATATTTTCTTGGTGTTACATTCATTTAGAGTAGAAAATGTGTCTCTATCCTTATCCATATGATAAGGTTCTCCAAAATCAATAAGTCGCTCACCAGAAGTAGAAGTTGTATTGAAGGAGAAACCAGAAGTTGAAAGTGCATGTCCATGAGAAGAAGAAGAAGAAGTAGAATCAATACTGATGTTGTGCTTCTTCATCATTGCTTTTAAAGATTCCATCTTCTTGAAACATTTGGACTCATCATGACCATCTTTATCACAAAAGTTGCAATGTTTGTCCGTCTTCTTATTTTTATATGTTGCTCCTTTGTCTCCATTGGGAGCGGAAGCTGTCTAAGCGGGTTTGGGACCCTTATATTGTTTGTTGTTGTGGTGAGGATGTTTCTTCTTTGGATTCTTGGGTTTATCTTTCTGATGGACAACTAAGGATTTTTTGGAGGTACCTGCAGTGTTGATCACTCCAAGTTGTATTAACTTATCCTGCTCTCTAATCAAAGCATCAAAAAAGTTCTCAAGACTGGGCTTTTGATAAGCTACCCCTAGAGCCTCTTCCATGGCATAAAAGGTAGATACAAACATAGAATATGCACTACCTAGCTTAGAAAGAATAAGATAGATGCAACGATATTCGTCTATCTTTATCTTACATTCTTCACATAAAGTTCTGAGTGTTTTAAACTTATATGGATAGTCTTCAATGCAAGAAAAATCACTTGGACTTAAATTTAGTAGTTGATTTTCTAACTATTGTGCTCGAGAATAATATTGTGTTTACCAAACACAGATTCAATATTTTCCCAAGCTTCTTTGGGTTTATCAATTGATTGAAGGTGGAACCTTAAAGAAGGAGAGATGGAAATTCCGATTAATCCACGTGCTTCTTGATTCCTATTATCCCATTTGGATTTCTTTTTAGCATCAACGGGTATTGTGTCCTTTCCCAAGGTAATCCGGTACAATTCTTTTCTTCTTAATAAATCCTCCATATGGGATTTCCATTGGAAGTAGTTGGTGCTGGTAAGTAAGAGATTACTTGTAGAATCCATATTAAATATGCCAATAATATGGATTTAAAAAATGAAACTGATGATTTGAATGGAAATATCTCGAAAAGTTATGCGGTTTAAAAAAAAATGGCACTTAAAACGGACTTCGAATGTGAGAGTTATGCCCTTTTTAAAAAAAGACATAAACGGTAACCAAAAGACCATGTGGTGATGTAAGTTGCTTTATGAAGTGACCCACTTTTATAAAGAGAAGTGGGAATCACTTTTACAATGAAGTTGCAAAATAAACAACTCTAAAATAAAATATTAAAGCTACTTATAATTATTTACTTTTATACTTGAAGAGAAATACACTTTACAATTTTAGCATGAACTTTTTCAAAAAAAGTAACAAAAGAGAGACTTGAACTCAAGACCTCTTACTTAATAAGACAAATTTTAACCAAATGGTCTAGAAAAACATATTGTAATGTTCAGAAGGAGGATTGGGGTTGTTTTTTTTCAAGACGACATTGGAGAGCATGCTAAAAAAACTCTTTTCACAAAAGAAAAAAATTTCTCTTCTCGATGACAACAAGGGTTAGATCTCGGTTAGCTTACCAGGAAGATGCACCTTTTCCTATCTATTTCTGATTTTTTGAGATCACACAGGGCATGGGGAAAAGAGAATACATATATCTAAAAGAGAATCAACCCAGAAATAAATAATACAAAACCAAAATACTACTCTGCACAAATTTAAAAAATGTGTATACAAGCTTTATACCTCCAGATTTGACTGTAATGGTCGTATCTTGGGAAAACAGAAACCTTTTTGAGTGAAAATAAAAGTGTTCTTGAATAAAAATGAGTGATACAGACACAATGGAATAGTCCTCTTAGCCCATAAATATATGGAAATTATAGAAAATGGAGATGAGGAAACTCGGCTTCACGATCTCGATCTACAACAGGAGCAGATCTTCAAACAGTCGTTGATACCATGTTCAAAAACACATGTATTCCAACAAAGGATGAACACCTTTAGTAACCACTGACATAAACATACCAAATTATCAACACATCGATGTTTTCACGTGGTAAAACCCCTATGGGGAAACATCCACAACCCCAGCCAACGCGACCACTTGGAGCATTTTATTAATGCAAAAGAAAAAGATTACAGAGAGATTTTACAAGAGATTTTCTCACAATCGATCATCAGAAAATGACCCTCCATGCTCTTTAAATAGAGATCATGGACCAATCGGGTGTCAAGCCATGGATCAATGGCCATTAATATCGAGGAGAGTATGAACCATCAGATCACTCTATGTCAGGAACATATCGTGACCATCGGATTTCCTAACTACAAATGCATACTAATTCATACTAAAGAAACACACTAAGAAACATACATTTACCTAATGACACATTAGAACAAGTAGATATTAACTAACTCCTAAGTGTCTAAATATCCTAACCGAAACATGGAAAACTGGGTGTAATCGTGAAGATGAAGGAAACTCCAATTTGTATGCCATAGTACCAATATTTTGCAACACCTTAGAAGGGACATAGTACTTTGGTGATAATTTATTATCCTTCTTGTATTTCTTGAGAAACATATTCGTGTATGGTTGTAGTATTAAAAACACCCATTCCCCTACTTCAAAACTTCTTTCACTATGATGTTAATCTGCTTGTTGTTTCATGCGATTTTCTACCATGGTCAGGTTTTCCTTTAATTTTTGGAGAACTTGTTGTTGATGCTCGATGTGATCTTCCACTGCTTGAACCTTAGATTTTTATTTTAGAGAAGAAGTGTTGGAAGGAGGGTGGTATCCCTAGAGTGCCATAAATGGTGTCATTTTTGTTGCAGTATAAAAGGAAGTGTTATACCACCATTCTACCAAGGGTAACCATTTGAACCATTGTGTTTGTTTATCAGAGACAAAGAAACGAAGGTAGACTTCTAGACATTTGTTGTAACACACCTCATCCACCCACTGACCGGGGAATTTCACTCAATCAGACACTTAGCTTAGTTCTGACAAAATAATGTAACACCCAGTATTCATCTGAGGTATGTCACATAACTTTTTTTTTTCTCTCTAAATATGTATATGCACACACAGGCATACATACATACTAAACTGCATGCAATTAAACATATACATACAATGCTCTAGTTGAATCTTCACATATAAAAGATAAACAAACAATTGTGTTCTGTAAATATACGATTTTTAGACTGATTTAATAGTGAACACAGACATGCAACATATACAGGGTATATCCTTAAACATACAGACAATTATGCTCACACAAGCAATAAAACCCATAAAATAACACATAAATGACAATGCAACATGGAATTCAACACATAACCTGTACTTATCTTGGTAAGAATGTCACCAACTGCGTGTAGACCATCCATGAACTTCCCAGCCTTAGACTACACTATTCGTCACTCTCAACAATGAGTCACCCCCGAGCTAGGACTAGACTCCACTTGGGAAAGGGATTCCTAACTTGGCTAAAGGTTCACGGTCAACTGAAAAAACTCCCTCTGAGGTGTTCACTCAACCAAAGCCTACAACCTCTCCTTCCCCACATGCCTGTCCCACCCAAGGAAGTGTGTCCCTTCTCTGCTCAACAGTCCTTCGGCTGTCCCACTTCCCTTCCAGGGCTTCAGTAATAGGACGAACCGGAAGTCTCAAAGAGTTGTAGTTGTTGTTTATCACCTTCAGGAAATCGATCCTCAGCAATTACCTCACTCAGAGAATTTGTCACGGGCCTGAAAACCCGCCTCTTCAATCCCGCTCCCAAGATGACAGGTACACCAACAGGAATGGATATCAATCAGTTCTGGGTATAGTGGTAGGAAGATATGAGGTAGCTCAAGGACTGACGGAATGTATCGTGGATACTGGTTCTTTGGTCGAAGGAAAAGATGGTAAGATTCTCCTCCTTACAATGGTTGATCCCCCCCAAAGGAACTAAGTCTCGAAAATAAGTATGCATGTCTCCAACTTGACACTTGTCATGTTGGAAGCTACTCTGATACACTTGTCCCCTACTTTAGGACTTAGGATAAATTAATTATCCGTACTTTATGTTTTTAAGAAATATTAATATAATATTTATTTTCGACTTTAAGCTCTCTAGCTTAAACCCATTCTTAACTTTAGGCTCTCCCTTTCCCTATTTAGTGGAATCTAGTCCCCCTTCTCTTTTATCCTGGTCGGTCTGCACGCAACGATGTATTTTTATATTAATCATGAGATATATACAAAATATGCACTCTAGCCTTTAACATCTAGGCACGTTGGCCTAATTCCAAGACATAAGCATTCCAGCTTATAATACTGGCTCACCAGCCTATAATGCATATTATATACACAAAGGTTTGTTGACCTTAATATTGCGCGCACTTTAGTTACTGCATGCGATATCCACTGACCTTAAGGTTGTGCACTCTTTAGTTACTGTGTTGTAACCTCTGTCTTTAAGGTTGCACACACCTTAGTTACTGTGCGCAGTATTAAAAAATGTGCACATTACATCCCTTTACTGTGCACACCATGCCATGAAAGGTGTATTACAAGAATGATGTCTAAATAGCTCACTATCTTAAATATACTTGGATTATATTTACATTTGGGTTCAACCGAGGGATATTACAATCCCCTCCCCTTATTTATGCACTATCCTCATTGCATCATGTACCCAAAACGATGAGGGTATTCTTCCCGCATTGCATCCTCATGCTCCCAAGTAGCGTCTTCAGGTTCGTACCAGGTCCATTGGACCTTTACAAGCCCTATGGCTCGATTCTAGAGTTGTTTGATTTTTCGATCCAGGATGTGCATCGGATGCACTTGGAAAGTGCTTTCTTGATCCACCTGAATAACATTCCAATCAATAACATGATTAGCATTAGGTATGTATTTCTTTAGCAAGGATACATGGAATACATTATGAGTAGACATATATGCAGGCAATGAAATCATATAAGCAACAGGACCAATCCTCTCTAGGATTTCAAATGGTCCACAAAATCTGGCTTCCAACTTGGCGTAAATTCCCAGCTTCAGGGAACTCCTGTTAGTTTTTACTTTTAGGAAAACATGATCACCCACTTTGAATTCTCTGTGGATTCTATTTTTATCAGCATAACTTTTCTATCTGTCTTGGGCAGTTTTCAAATTCTGCTTAATTTTTAATATCTAGTCCTCCATCTCCTTGAGAAACTCTGGCTCGACTACTATTCTATCAGCTGGATTATCCTAGCTTATTGGAGTATTGCATCTTTTGTCGTAAATTTCTTCAAATGGGCTCATTTTCAATGATGCCTGATACCCATTGTTATAAGTGAATTCTACTAAATGTAGGTAGTCTTCCCATTTTGATGGTTTATCCATCACATACATTCTCAACATATCTTCTATCACTCTATTCACCCTCTCTATCTGTCCATCAGTCTCAGGATGGTAAGCTGTACTAAAGTTCAGATTCATTCTGAATCCTTTGAACAATCCTTTCTAGAAATTCGAGGTGAATTTTAGGTCTCTGTCAGACACAATCATTTTAGGAATTATGTGCAATCGTACCACTTCCTTCATGAAAATATCAACAACATATTCTACTTTGTGAGTAGTTTTTAGTGGAATAAAATGGGTAGATTTTGTAATCTTGTCCACTACTACCATAATCGAATCATGTAGCTTTCCTGTTCTGGGTGATCCCATAATAAAATCCATTGTCACCACTTCCCACTTCCATTCAGGAATGGGAAAAGGTTGCAACAATCCTGCTAGGTGCCTATGATCTATTTTAACTTTCTGGAATTCCATACACCTAGCGATGTATTCTGCCATTTCTCTCTTCATACCTGGCCAAAAGTATTGGCTCTTGATTGCTGCTACGGTTTTCTGATATCCAAGGAGCCCTGCATAAGGAGCATTATGCATCTCATGCAAAATTATACGTTTCAAGTCCTGGACATTTGGTACAAAAATTCTATTCTTGTGCAATAGTATTCCATCTACTCCCAACTTATAAATATCCATCTTTTGTGGTGTCTTACCTTGCCGTAGTTTTTCTATGAATTATTTGTATTGCAGGTCTGTATTTGTAGCCTCCAGAATTTTACTTTTAACATCAGTTTGATACATGTTGATGGTTGTAGCATGAAGCTCATGCACCCTCCTACTGAGTGCATCTGCCACTTTATTTTCTTTCCTTTTGATATGATTTATATCAAATTCATATTTGCTTAGAAATTCTAACCATATTCTTTGTCTAGCATTTAGACTTGGATGATCAAATAAATATTTCAAACCATTGTGGTATGTTCTTAACTCAAACCTTGTTCCCATGATGTAGTGTCTCCATTTCCTCAGGGAATGCACTATGGCTGCCAACTCCAAATCATGAGTGGCATAGTTTCTTTCATGCTCCTTCAACTTCCTTGATTCATAACATATCACAAATACATTTTGGCTGAGGACTCCACCAAGTCCTTCATTACATGCATCTATGCATATAATGAAATCTTCATTTGGGTCCGCAATACTTAGTATTGGAGCACTTGACAATAATTGTTTCAAATGTTGTAAACTCCTTTCACAGTCCGACATCCACTGAAACTTCATACCTTTTATTTGCAAGGAAGTGATTGGGTGTGTTGTCTTTGAGAATCCTCCAATGAATCTCATGTAGTAGCCTACAAGGCCCATGAATGATATGACCTCTGTCACATTCTTTGGTGCTGACTGTTGGTCACTATAATTGCTTAATTAATTTCAAACAACCAAGTGAAACATAAATTATCAACCCAGGGAAGTCTTTTGTTTCAAAGATAGCTGCGCACTATATATGCTCA
>JZKD02S1672663.1:3060010-3077135 GCA_000966675.3 Picea glauca
CCTTGGAATGATTAGATGAAATGATAGTATAAGTCAAAATGTAGGTGATGAAGGGTAAAATAATAGCAAAAAGTATGGGCAAAAAGGGTACAATATGTGGTCCTAACACTGACCATTCTCTAATGGGTTCAATCTTATCGGGGTCCACTGCTATCCCATCTTTTGAGATGATATTCCTCAAATAATGAATTTGTTTCTGATAAAATGAGCACTTGCTCAATTTGGCATACAACTGATGCTCCCTTAATAATTGCAACACCATCCTCAAATGATGTTCATGCTCTTATTCTATCTTAGAGTATATAAGAATGTCATCCAAAAATACAATGACAAACTTGTCTAAATATTCTCGGAAAACAACATTCATTAAGCACATGAAAACAGCTAGTCCATTTAACAACCCAAATGGCACCACTGTGAACTCATAATGACCATACCTTGTCCTGAAGGCGGTCTTGTTGATATCCTCCTCCTTAATTCTTACCTGATGGTATCCCGATCTGAGATATATCTTTGAAAATATCTTTGCATCCTTCAATTGATCAAAATTATCATCAATCCTTGGTAGAGGATACTTGTTATTTACAGTCACTTTATTCAACTATCTGAAATCAATGCACAATATTAACGTTCCATCTTTATTTTTCACAATTAAGACTGGGGCACCCCAAGGTGATACACTTAGTCATATATACCCCTTCTTCATAAGTTCTTCAAGATGCATTTGCAAATCCTTCAATTCTGGTGTACTCGTTCTGTAAGGAGTCTTTGACATGGGAGCTGCTCTTGGTGTCAGATTTATAGAAAAATCGAGGTCTCTCCTTGGGGGTAGTCCTGGTACTTCCTTGAATACATCTTCAAACTCTTTCGGGACTGCATAATTCTCCAAATTTGGCACCTTGTCTACATGTGTCTCCTCCATATGAGCTGCAAATATTTGACATCCTCTTCTATAACATTTCTTCAGCTGCAATGTTGAAATATCTCTAATGGTTATTGCCCTGGGAATTCCCTGCACTTTCCTTTGTTTCCCTTCTTCATCCAAGCAAGTGAATGCTTTGTTATGAAAATCCAATAGATCATGATGTGGGTCCAACCAATCCATCCCAATTAAACATTCATAGGAACCTAAGGGTAAGATATTCAAATCTGCCTGGATGTTCAGTCCATTCATGTCCATGAGACATGAATTAACCATCTCATCAACCTTTCTTTTGGTTCCTGTAGCCAACTGTACTAACCAATATTTTCCATGCCTACTTCTTGGTAATTGCAAACTTTCTACCATCTTAGGATCTATATAACTATGACTAGCACATGAATCAATTAAAATAGAAATGGTTTGGTTGTTAATCATACCTTCCACTTCAATCATGTGTGATTGATATTCTTCTTGGTTGCTATCCAGGGCTGCATAGATCCTTGGCACATTTCTACCCATGTCCTCCACTATTTCATCTTGTTGTACATTATAAACGGTCCTTCTTTTTTCACCTCTGTGAGGAAAATATCTGAATCTATGATCTCCTTTACAACCCCAACATTGAATAGGTGGTTTCCTTGGCCTTTGGCCTTCTACCTCTATCATTTTGGGATCTTTAGAAGATGGTGGTCCCTGTGGACTATTTCTGAAGAATGATGGTTTAAATCCTTTCTTCCTCTGATCCACCTTGAACTTCTTTTTGCCTTCCCAATCTTTTTGGAAAGTTGGCCTTGCTTTTTGTTGATCATATAGAAATTTATCTCACCTTACGGTCTCTTCCAATGTCTTGGGATCATCATATTGTATTTTTTCACTGATGAATGTTGGCAATCCACTCAAATACCTTTGAATTTTAACTGTCTCATCCTTGATGAAGCAGATGTAGTTCACCAGTTCTAGGAATATTCTTTCATATTCATCTATGGTCATACTTCCAAGTTTGAGTTCAAAGAACTCCTTCATTTTCTTGTCATAATAACTCTTAGTCAAGTATTTATTCTCAAAATATTTCTTAAATTCCCTCCAAGTAACGCTCTTCTCTTTAATGTGTTGTACCTGCACAAGATGATCCCACCACATGGATGCCTTTCCTTTGAGTTGATAGATGGAAATTCTACCCTCTGCATGRGAAGAATAATTGTGTAATTGAAAATAMTTYCTCATGCCCAACAACCATGTTTCTGCATCTTCATCCTTCTTGTGCTCACCATCAAATGTAGGAGGTTTGATTTTGTTCATTTCTCCTCGTAGCTCATCCACCCCAGACCTCTTATGTTTTCTGACAAGGGATGGACTTGTGCTACTACCTACTCTTTTCTTGGAATGTTTTCGGGAGTGATGTTGGTGTCTGCTAACATTTCCTGATCTCTTTTTCTCATCTGAAGGTTTGTGACTTCTAGATTTTCTTGAGTCACTATCTTTTTCCAATTTATTTTCTATTATGTTCATACTTTGCAATAACTTCATGTTGAATTCATTTTTCTGCTCTTTGGCTCTCATAATCCTTTCATTATCATCTTTAATAGTCTCTAACATATTCAGGTTTTCATCCCTTTCCTCTCCATGTCCATTGGAGTTTGTTCCTTCAATGTCCAAATGGACATTCATCCCTCTACTCTCATCTTGTTGACTATAGTTTCCTCATGTCTCTTCCATTCTTATGGACTCGGTACTTGATCTAATCTGATCTAGTTGTTGTTAGGTTTGAAAAATGTGTAGCCATTAAAAATGATTAGTTTAACTAAATCAACAATCCACGAGAAATATGAACTATTTCGGCTCAATAATTATATCAACATTATCTTTTTCTGATTTCTTGGTGTTGCCACCATGACAATTCTCAAACACAACCCAAGTTTTGAGAACTTAGCAAGAACTATATCATCGCGCAAAGATACATCAGGTGCAAGGGGGTTTTCCGAAACCACTTCTGCATAAGTTCTGATGTCATGTGCTTCAATATTTCAAATACACCATTCGTGGGATGGGTGACGGTTAGTCAGATCACTCCATCTCATTCACTCATACATCACAACAGTTTGAGTTAGGTGAACGTCACCATGTAATGAAATCAAAAAGTTTAATCATTTGAATTAGATTAGATGAGCATGGCAACCCATTGCACTTGTGTGCAACTCTGTCAGGGATTCATGATTGAGGTTCTATAATTACCAACTCTCAGGTATGGAAGCATCATCTTATCCATCAACGAGCAGTCTCCAAACTGGTTCAAGATTTTCATCTCTGCAAACATATTTTGGTGTCCACAAAACTGAGGTATATGGACCCAGTTAAATCCAATGAGACTGGTTATTCGGGAAACATGCTAAATTTTCCTGCAAGTACG
This sequence comes from Picea glauca, assembly GCA_000966675.3. NCBI lineage: Eukaryota > Viridiplantae > Streptophyta > Pinopsida > Pinales > Pinaceae > Picea > Picea glauca. The sequence continues at coordinate 3,063,340 of JZKD02S1672663.1, forward strand.
AAGGAAAAGGTAGTCGCGCAGATACTGGCGACTAAATTTCACACAGTACCTGTTACTGATTCAAGATTGGAAATTAGGCTGAATCCAATCATGAGGGATCTGGTTATCAATAGACCAGCTGCTAAGAAGAAACGAAGCAAGCGAAAGAAGAAAGAACCTGTCACTGAAGCAACTGAGAGTGTCGGAGAGAATCAACTAGTCTAGTTAGATTCTTTAAAGGAGGAGCTAGCTAAGCTGAAATGAGCCCTCAATACAATTGAGTATATTTTAGCGATTTTTGAACAGATGATAGTAGAGGTAAGGAAGCTCCAAATATGATAGACATGTTCTTGTACGGTCTCTTTGAATAGGACCACTACTATTTTGAATCATCCCCTTTTTTTAATTTTGGATTTTGAATGAATATATAAGTGCAGAAGCAGATTTTGTACTGCTTAAGACAAGATTCCACTAATGATGTTATGAATCTTGTTTCTTTTAATATTATGTGTCTTCTTGTAACTTATATTTCACTTTCAACTGTTTGAATAAAACCCAGAATCCATCTCATTCACTTGACTCATTTTAAATAATACTTCAATGCAATTGTGTATTCCTCTTTCTTTGAATACTATGTAAATTTTTCTAATTAAACTCAAGCTCGTCGTCTTGATTATCTTTTCAGACGATTTTGCGCACATAAAAATTCAACCTGTGTACCTTTATTTATCGTGCAAACGAATTTATAAGGTAAATCATGTTTCTGCGCACCTGTATCTGCTATACATTTCCTCTTCATTGCGCCAATAACTTGCGCGCACTACTTCTGTGTTGTGCGCCAATATCCTCTGCGCATTGTTTTTGTATCACACCCACATGAATTTCACTCTATGCATTGCACCATGCTAAAGTTCAATATGCCTTACCATGTACAATAGTCTGTATGCCCCACCGAATACTCTGTCGCTACCGCGCACAACTACCTGCACACACCCTTACCTGCATTGTAGTGATACAACACATAATCCTACTGTGTGAGCACCAACCAAACTTCATTGTGCCTCACAATACTGCACACACCACGTGCACCTTTACTATGTGTATTCACTCTACGCAATGCTAAATTTAGCGTAGGCATCTCTAAATATTATTCTTTCGCACGGTGGCTCAATTTTCCATAAAAGAAATATATTGTATCCCATACTGTAATCTCGTCTCCATTCGACTGGTTTGGCCCATTCCGGCTTAGAGTCGAAAACTGACGCTCTAATAACATACTGTAACACACCCCTTCCACCCACTGACCGAGGAATGTCACTTACTCAGACACTTAGCTTAGTTCTAACAAAATAATGTAACACCCAGTATTCAACTGAGGTATGTCACATAATTTTTTTCTTTTTCTCTCTAAATATGTATATACACACACAGGCATACATACATACTGAACTGCATGCAATTAAACATATACATACAATGCTCTAGCAGAAGCTTCACATATAAAAGATAAACAAACAGTTGTGCTCTGTAAATATACGATTTTTAGACTGATTTAACAGTGAACACAAACATGCAGTGTATACAGGGTATATCCTTAAACATACAGACAATTATGCTCACACAAGCAATAAAACCCATAAAATAACACATAAATGACAATGCAACATGGAATTCAACACATAACCGGTACTTATCTTGGTAATAATGTCACCAACTGCGTGCAGACCATCCACGAACCTCCCAGCCTTAGACTACACTGTTCGTCACTCTCAACAGTGAGTCACCCACGATCTGGGACTAGACTCCACCTGGGAAAGGGATTCCTAACTCGGCTAAAGGTTCACGGTCAACCATAAAGACTCCCTCTCAGGTGTTCACTCAACCACAACCTACAACCTCTCCTTCCCCACATGCATGTCCACCCAAGGAAGTGTGCCCCTTCTCTGCTCAACATTCCTTTGGTTTCCCCACTTCCCTTCTAGGGCTTCAGCAACAGGTCAGATCAGAAATCTCAGAGCGTTGTAGCTGTAGTTTATCACCTTCAGGAAATCGATCCTCAGTAATTTCCTCACTCAGAGAATTTCTCACGGGATTGACAACCTGCCTCTTCAATCCCGCTCCCAAGCTGACAGGTACACCAACAGGAATGGATATCAATGTGGTCTGGGTATGGTGGTAGGAAGATACAAGGTAGCTCAAGGACTGACGAAATGTATCATGGATACTGGTTCTCTGGTTGAAGGAAAAGATGGTAAGATTCTCCTCCTCACAATGGTCGATCCCCCCCAAAGGAACTAAGTCTCAGCAATAAGTATACATGTCTCCAACTTGACACTTGTCATGTTGGAAGCTACTCTGATACACTTGTCCCCTACTTTAGGACTTAGGATAAATTAATTATCTGTATTTTATGTTTTTAAGAAATATTAATATAATATTTCTTTTCGGCTTTAATCTCTCTAGCTTAGCCCTGTTCTTAACTTTAAGCCCTCCCTTTCCCTATTTGGTGGAATCTGGTCCCCCTTCTCTTTTATCGTGGTCGGTCTGCATGCAGCGATTTATTTTTATATTAATCATGAGATATATACAAAATAGGCGCTCTAGCCTTTGACATCTAGGCGCGTTGGCCTAATTCCAAGACATAAGCATTCAGGCTTATAATACTAGCTCACCAGCCTATAATGCATGTTATATACACAAAGGTTCGATGACCTTAATATTGTGTGCACTTTAGTTACTGCGCGCGGTATCCGTTGACCTCAAGGTTGCGTTCTCTTTAGTTACTGTGCATTGTATCCTTTGTATTTAAGGTTGTGCGCACCTTATTTACTATGCGCAGTATTCATAAATGTGCACATTACATCCCTTTACTGCGCAGTATATGTGTGCACCATGCCATGAAAGGTGTATTACAAGAATGATGTCTAAACATCTCACTAGCTTAAATATACTTGGATTATATTTACATTTGGGTTCAGCCGACAGATATTACATTTGTTCACTATCTCGGTTTGTCCATCAGATTGAGGATGATAGGATGAGCTATGAGACAATTGAGTACAGAAACAAGAAAATAATTCTGTCCAAAAATGTCCAGTGAATATGGGATCTTTGTCACTTACAATAATCTATGGGCTTCCCTATAGCTTTTGAACTTTCTCCATAAATGCAATGACAATTGTACCGTCCACTTTGAAGGGATGAGAGAGTACACAAAATTGCATGTACTTGGTCAATCTATCAACAATCACCATGATGACACTCTTTCCTTCAGACTTTAGTAACCCTATGATTAAATCCATGGAAACCTCCTCCCAACATTTACTTGGGATGGATAATGGTTTTAAAAGACCTGGGTTCTTAATTTTTTCCACCTTATTTTGTTGGAAAACCAAACATTCTGCCACAAACCTTTGAACATCAGTTTTAAGGCCATCCTAAAAAAATTCCTTCTTGACCCTATGGTAGGTTTTCAAAAATCCCGAGTGACCTCCTACCAGAGAGGTGTGCAATTCGAATAGTACCTTTTGTTTGAGTTGGGATTTCTTACTTAAATATAAGCAATCTTTGTACCATAGTGAATCATTTTTCCATGTAAATGTATCTGATGCACTGGAATCTTGCTGCAACCTTTGAATGAGAGTCCACACATTTTCTTCATTATTCCATTCATCCCTCGCTTCTATTATCCATTTGGGTAGGATGATCGTGATAACATAGAGAAATGCCTCAACATCTTCATCCTTTCTTGACAGTGAATCTTCCAAAACATTTTTCTTCAATTTTTTATCGATGATTTCAAAATCATAACCCACTGTCTTAGTCACCCATTTTTGTTGTTCTTTTGAAGATAGCCTTTGTTCCAAAAAGTGTTTAAGATTATCATGATCTATTTTGAACTTGAATTTCCTACCTATTAGGTAAGGGTGCCATTTCTTCAATGCATGTAGTATTTCCATCATTTACTTCTCATAAATGTGTTTGTGTAAGTCCTTTCCCTTGAGTGGTCGACTTTCAAAATCAAGGGGCCTTCCTTATTGCATTAGAACAACACCAATGCCATTTCTCGTGGCATCACATTCCACAATAAAAGTTTTTGTGAAGTCTGGTGCGGTAAAGACAAGAGATTTTCACATCACCTCTTTAAGTTGTTCAAAAACTTGAGTTTCCTTTGAGTCCATGAAAATGCATCCTTCTTAGTTAATGTCATTAAAGGTGATGTTATTCTTCCATAGTTTTGAACAAACTTGTGGTAGTAACCTATCAAACCCAAAAATCATCTAAGATTCTTCAATGTTTTGGGAATTGACCAATCCATGATGGCCTTAATATTGTTAGGGTATACCTTGACACCATCATGAGATAAAATATGACCCAAATACTCTACCTCCTTCACCCCAAAGAAACATTTGGATGGTTTGGCATATAGTTGTTTCTCCTTTAGTAGTTGCAACACCTTTTGAACATGTCGCACATGATCCTCCCAAGAGTTTATATAGATTAGTATATCATCAAAAAACACTAACAAAAATTTTCGAAGGAAGGTCTTGAAAATGGAATTCATCAACCCTTGGAATGTGGAAGGTGCAATTGTAAGGCCAAAAGGCATGACCAAAAATTCATAATGGCCTTCATGAGTTTGGAATGTTGTTTTTGGGATATTTGCTTCCTTCATTCTAATCTAATGATACCCTGAACGAAGATCCAACTTTATGAAATAGATTGCTCCATGTAGTTCATCTAAAAATTCATCAATGACGGGAATGGGAAACTTATATTTAATAGTGATCTTGTTGATCTCTATATAATCTGGACACATACGCCATGAGCTATGGTTCTTGAGTACCATTACCACTGATGTAGAGTAAGAGCTTTGGACAGGTATAATAATTCCATCCTATAATATTTCTTCAACCATACGCTCAATTTCACTCTTCTGGGAATAAGGGTATCTGTAAGGCCTACTGTTAGGAGGAACACTCCTAGGAATTAGGTGAATAGCATGATCATTATTTCGAGTGGGTGGAAGACCTTTGGGAATATCTTCAAATACTTTGGAATGCTTATCAATTATCCCTTAGATATCTGTGGGAACAGATGGCTTAGATGTTTGAACATATATTGAGCATATTTGTACAATTACATCTTGGTGCCCTTTTTTCAATAATTTTGTCATGCCATTAGAGCTTATCACCTTACTGGGTTTCCCTATGATACCCCTTTACTCAATTTTTTTTCCTTCCAATGAAAATTTCATGAAAAATTGAAAATTAAAAGCCATTGTTCCTAATGATTGTAACCATTGGATTCCTAGTACAACATCAACACCACCCATGGTTATAGAAATCATTGGACTATTCATTACATATTCCCCCATAGTAATATTGATCTTATTTAATTTTCCTAAGCAATTGATAGTTCCTCCATTTGCAATCACTACTTGAAACTTTGGCATTGGATATACAAAGCAATTGAGATCTTTGGCTAATTTATAGCGAATGAAATTATGAGTACCACTAGAATAAATTAGGACTATTAACTTTTTCTTTTTGATATATCCTTCGATCTTGAGGGTTTGAGGAGTGCTAATTCCAGCCAATGCATTACATGATATTGTGGGAGTAAAAAATTCAAAAGAAATCACTTCTACATTTTCATCTTGAGATGGTTCTTGTTCTTCTTCTTCTTCCTCTTCACAATCTATGTAGAATAATTTCTTCTCGCCACACTTATGTCCCTTACTGTAATTGCTATCACAATTAAAGAATAAACATTTTTCTTTTCCTTACTCCAATTGTTGAGGTGTAAACCTTGTATATTGAGGTGTTTTATAAGAAGGAACATTATTCTCTCGATAGATGTTAGGATTGGTCCTTCTAGTAGCCATAGCCATATTTTTACTTTAAATATTTCTTGGCACCCTAAATGCATTCTCCAATGATTTGGGTTCCCAAAGGAGAACTTCATGTTTAATGTTACCCTTTAAAATTCCAATGAATACATCAACCAGGTGCTCATATGGAATATTTGTTACCTTTATATTCAATCTTTGGAAGTTCTCAATGTTCTCTGCAACTGAACCCCTTTCTTGAGATTTATCAATTGGCTAAAGAAGGTATTGCTCCTTGTATCCTCATAGTGTGCTATCATTTCTTCCATGAAAATTGTCCAAGTGACTAGTGATTTGTGAGAAAAAAGTCATCGATACCACACAAATTGATTGGGTTCTAAATATAAAGAAGCAATTCATACATTTTGTGTATGTGGCACATCATGTAGATCAAATAATTGCTTCATCTTAAGTATCCATGTGATTGGGTACTTGCCATCAAACTTCCTCATATAGATCTTAGGAAAGTGGTTGGTCTTCAACCCAAAGTTGGATTTTCTCCATTCTTGATTCATTTTCCTTGTGTCCTCAACATGAATTTCATGGGATACATTTTCACTTTCAGGTGTCCTCTCTATTAGGAAATTTTTCAATCCTTCCATGATATCCCTTTTTAAACAGTCCATCATCCCTTGTAGTTGATCTTTTGTTATTGTCTTATTTTATAAATCATTTATGTCCCTATGCATTTCTTCACCTTATTCAAGTGTCCAAGTAGGATTGTCTGGAGGCTTATTTGGTGTAGAAGTTCCCTTTTTTGGTGGCATGTTGGCCAAGTATCACTTTTAAACCTTGATTTTGAGTGGTTCTACTAGATGATGTTTCTTCTGCTGTATCTCCAAAATTTCGGCCCTTCTGCGTATGAATATTTTTTTTTTTATTTCTCTGGTATTTCTTCTCTGCAATTCTACAAGTCTGATCACAATTGGATGTTCCAAGTGGAAGTTATGGTAACTTCCCCATAGCCTGTTGATTTGTCTTTCCAGGAGAGTATACTTGTAAAGAGTGCCAAGATCACAATATCTGATATTTGATTATGAAACTTGTTTTCCATTGTCCAATGCAACTTGTATCACTTAATTTTGATACTCACTGAAGAAGATATAATTGTTTTACCTGGAAGACCTTTTTGAGACTAGTTAATATGACTAGTCATATACCCTATCTTGCATAGGGTGTATCTAAAACATTATGATGACCCAGAAGCTGAAATTTTTATCACAGCTACCTTGATAATTTCTATGACTATTATCCTAGTTTCAAGGTCTGAAACAGTACAAAAAAAAATTCATAGCTAAAATTTTGCGATGACTGAATTCGGGATGATTCCATCACCCTATCTTACACAAGATATATCTCCGAAATTATAAGGATTCAGGAAATGAAATTTTAACCCAACATACCTTGATCCATATACTAAATATCCTATAAGGGGTTCCTTCTAAACCATCGTAGAAAACATTTTATATCGAAAATTCCAAGGCGTATCAATTGTAGCAGTGAAACCCCAAGACTTTGAGCTCTGATACCAAATGTTAAGAACCAAATATCAAGATAGCATAGAAAAACCTCAGAATAAGTACTCAACGCCTTGAAAAAGAGATAATTTCAGATAATAAACCTCTTTGAGGGGGAAACTTCCTTATATAACACATACATTTCCAAATACCAGATGATTCCAAATGAAAAGGTCTCCTTGGTATATATAGGAGACTAGGAGGTACAATTACAAATAATGGACCCAAGATAACATAAATAAAATAACAATACTAATATAATATGCCCCAATTAATGGGTAATGTGCCACTATTTAGGGCTTAACATAATCTTACCCATGAATGATTGGATTTCCTTCTTGGAGGATGGGGATTGAAGATTTTGAATTGCAACAACCCTCTCCAGATCAATATTGATTCTTGAGTTAGATAAAATATGTCAAAGGTGTTTTCATGTAGTGACACTGTAAATAGATTTTCTAGGGTTCAAAGACATTCCAAATTTTCTACAACGAAGAAAAATTGTTTTAGATGATCAAAATGATCTTCTAGGGTTTTTAAATAAACAGTTAAATCATCAAGATAAATTTGAATTGTTTTATCGATAATATCATCAAAATATATCTGATAAATCTTTTAAAGGTAGAACATACATTAATTAATCCAAAAGGAATTCATTCATAATAAAAGGTTCCCCAACGTGTGGTAAAAGTGGTTGTATACTTTTCAATCCTCTTGAAATGAATTTTATTATATCCTTAAAACCCATCAAAGAGTGACATCATCTCGGATCATGGCACTTGTTGTAAAATGAGTTCCATATTAGGAAGAGGGAAATTATCCTTAACACTTTCTCTATTCAAGGAACGTAAATCAACACATATTCTAATGTCACTGTTCTTTTTTCATACTGGGACAAGGTTATATACCCATTCTGAATACTTAACATGAAATATTATACGAGCATCAATGAAATTTTCAATCTCTTTCCTAATCGTTGCTTCTAGCACAAGATTGATTGGTCTATGTCTTTTCCTTATTGGCTTCACTTCTTCCTTAATAGGAATTGCATGTTGAATTATACTTGGATCAAAACCACGTAAATCCTCATAATACCATGAAAATACATATTTAAATTCACATAGAAGATTCGTAAATTTATTCTTTTATTTCTCTAGACATTGAGCTCCAATATTTAGAGTCTTTGGATTTTCTTGAGTCCGAATGTTCGTGGAAATGGTACTTTCTATATATATATATTTATTCCTCTTTGTTTTCCTTTTTGTTTCCTACATCACTATACTATAATGAGCTTTCCATAGGATTCAACCACTTTGGAATTTTTTTTTCTTCTAAAGACATAATATCCTTTCTTTTCAATGGCTCATTCTGTAAAAAGGCACATATACTTTCATCATCAGATATTTTTTTCCAAGATTATACATTATCTGTAAAATTAGGATGATATAATGCCATAAATGTACAATTTGGACTCTTAAGGAGTAATTGTCTTGTAGAACTAACTACAAAAACAACTAGCCTATCAACCATAGAATTCATATCTCTCTTCATATGAGTAATGTTGAAATTAGAAGATTAGAGATTAATTTCCAAATCATCTGTGTATACATATTTAGAAATTTATTAGATGGGTATACATTCTTCTAACTAGATTGAAAATAATTTTAGAATCCCTAAATACAAATATATGATAACAACCAAGATTGAATGCATTCTCAATTACAAGAATCAAGGCCTCAAATTTTGTTAAATTATTAGTACATGTGAATTCTAATCTGTAAGAGAGATTATGAATTTTTCCTATAGGCGAATACAATACTATGCCAAATCCATTACCTTCACTTGATCATGCACCATAAAAGTGCATGTGTGACATACCATTTCTGGGGTCAAGTAGTTGTGCGATAGAATTATTATCTTCCTCTAGAAAAATTGAGTATACACCTATATCTTCTTTAATGTAATTAACATGTAGTTGAGGAACACATTCTATGTATGGAGATATTTTTCCCTCTTAAAGAACAATGATATTATTTCTATTTTTCAGAAGGGATATGTGTGTTCCATTCAATTAAATGTATCCATCGGTTAATTCTTTTCAGTCTCTTCCTAATATGATAGAACAATTGCTAATTGGAATATCAATTACTTTAGTATTACAAGTGGTCTTGATCTCAGTATGAGCACACAAAACCAAAATTACATATTTGATTTCACCAATAGTGGCTTGTTTTTTAGTGTTGTAAGAAAACATACTCTTTGAGTTTTCATTAGTGCATGAAATACCTAAATCTTCCATGATAATCTTAGACATAACATTGGGGCCAAATCCCCCATCAATTAGACAACAATGTGCAATCTTATCCATAATATTTACATAAAAATAAAAATGAGATTTTTTACATAATTTATGGGATTATATACAACTAATTTATTAGTATACATTTCTTATTCTTCTTCTTCTTTTTATTTATTTATTTTGAGTCAAACTAGCAACATTGTAAGATTTAGCTTCCATAAAATATTTTAGATGCCTTTGTTTTTTATGGATAGTTACCATGTCTAATAAAGATGTATCTACTTTTATTGTAGCTAATTGTTTGGAGATATTATATTTAGATGAATAATATGAAGTGGAAATTACCTTTGGTATCCGAGAACCCCTTGTAGTTTGAGCATCAGTTTGATGAAAGGATGTAATTGAAGAAAAAGTGGTTTTAAGAGGATCACCTTTTCTCTTGTTCTGATAGGATTTATTTCAAGTGTCGACCATCATCACATCCTCTTCTTGAGCCCGATCTAAGGAAACAATCATTGTATTAGATATTTTTCCAAATATGTGTTCTCTTTCTGTCCTTTTAATATCACAAGTATCCTCATCATGATTCTCCTCACAAAAATTACACCAAGTTCTTGAGAGAATTTCCTTAGGATGAAAAAAATGAGTTTACTTTCTTAAGGTATCCTGGGTGGAGGTTTCTGGAGAAGTAGAAGTCACACATTTTATTTTGAAAGAAATCATTTTGTTTCTCATATATTGTACAAGCTCTAATATAGATTCCATGTCAGTTCATTTGACATAATATTCAATAGTAAGTATCGTTCTTGTCAACTACTCCTTAAACTCTAGACAAACTTGTGATGTAGATCCCAATATGTTAGCATTGTTTTCTTCCAAATTATGGTGATTAGTGGAAGGTAATGCATTGTAATAATGCATTAATGCGACTTGATTAAGTGGCCAAATGATTTCTAGAACCTGATTGTATAATTTAGTGAAATGTACGTTAAATGACTTGATTGTTTCACCTTTATTGTAAACAATATTATTGTAGTATTTCGACAAATCCGCTGGACTTGAGGTTTTCCATATGTTTATTTAAACCAACAAGATAATTCACCCCATGTCGTAAATATCTTAGGTGATAAATCGAAGCAATCGACAATAGAATTTCCTTCCAAAGAATTAACAAATAGTCTCATAAATGTATCATTTTCATTAGTTCCAATATTGTGACATGCATTTGAAAAAGAAACAAGATGTTGATTAATTGAAATAGTTCCATTAGCAAAAAAATTAGGAAAGTGATATTTAAACTTTGGAAGAGGAGAGGTGGATGGAGCCAGATCTAAAGGAGAGGACATGTTCCATGGAGTAGCATTTGCATCCTACTAAAATTGGAATAAGCCATATGGTTTTATAACTTTTGTAGGATTTGTCATTGATTAGACAAATCAAAATGACTATACATGCTTTCGATCAAGGCAAAAGAAGAAGCTTGTGATGAATTCGATCTACTAGTACTATTGTAACCACCATAATAATCAATCATAGATTACTTGAGAGGAAAATATAATGATATAATTTTTACCTAAGTCTCAAAATCAGATAAAGATTTTTGAAGCCTTGACTAAAGACTTTATAATATTGCTTTTCTTCTTCCTATCTCAAAGAAATGGTCAAATTCATGGGGATGCAATTTTTCATGTCTTAATGAATGAGATCGGGTGGTCATAATAAAACCCTTTATCAAGGAGGATGATTATGAGCCTCCCTTTGAACGACTTCTCTTTGTTCTTGGATTTCAATATCATGAGTGATAACCTCCCAAGAACATTCAAGTTCTTCACGAGTGTGGGGAGTTTCTAGGATAAAACCAAAAATACATGATGTGATACTTCTTTGGTTAGGAAGGAAAAATCTTAATTTTTGTTGCTACGGGGTAAGAAAAGTTATTAAACTAAAAGAATAGAAAAATAAAATAAAATAAAAGAACCTGAGAGTAAAGAACATCCCCGAGTATGATTTCCAAATAAATGTTGATGGGAGGAATGGAAAAATTCTCCCTCAAGAATTTTCAAATCTCATTAGGCTAGGTGAGATAGAAGAGATTATCACCTTGGGATTATCACTCCTCGAGAAATATATTATTGTATCTAATGGTATTATAGAAAATTGTATATTTTATGTGAAATAAATTTAAAATAGAAAATGTACTTGCTTAATGGATTTATAAAGGTTTGAATAAGAAAATGCAAGATAACATAAATATGAAATTTAGTACATAACAAGTCTCGTAAATGAGAAGAAAACAACAATTAACTTTATTGATATCAATATGAGTGACATACATTCTATCTTTTCAAACCCTTGCGAGGGTTTGGATAATAATTAGACTTAGGAGTCTAAGATATTATTTAACTCATACATAGACAACTGATGTCTCAAAAGAAGAAGATTATATCTGAAAAATGAACTAGATCAATCCAATATACAAGTGCATCATTGTCTTGACTCTGCAAAACTAACATTAATCAACACTGAAATAAATTCAGAACTTCCAACCAAAACTAAATAGACTTTCAAGAAAACATGAATGACCTTGGAAGATGTCAATAATCAATGCTTCATAGTCATTTCTTCACCAACTTTAGAATATCCTTAGTATCAACAAGATAACTTAGTTCTTAAGAAACTCATATTGTAATGAATGGACATATATTATCACTTGAGGCAAGATCAAACCTTATCAGAAATATTTCCCTCTATTTTCTCATGTCCTTATTTGTATTGATCTCCTCCTTTTATGCCTTCAAAAAGTAGTTTGAGTAGTTCAACTACCTTTTTGTTTTAAATTTAAATAACTTTGAGTTAGGAGAGAACAAATTTTATTTAAAATAAGAGTAAATATATAATAAATAATAGGTGAAGTCCCCCTAAGTCTTTGTTCCTTTATTTTATACATCTCCCTTGTAAATCCAAAATATAATTAAATACCATTTATAAATCAACATCATAAAATATACGAAAAAGTAACCAATATAAACATGCTACATCGTCAAACACTTGTACCTCCCCAAAAATATCAAAATGACATGATATTAAAAGTTTACAAAATAACATCACATGTCTGTTGTCCAAAATATGCATCAAATGCCAACGTGAAAATGTGATCATAGAAACTTAAATAAAGAAAAAATAATACTTTTTATTTCATGTTGCTTCTCTTTGCTTACTTCCCTCTGATAGAGCGTCCTTTCTCTATAGTAAGTCTTTATCAAAAAACTTATTTTCTTCCAATTTTTGTATCTCAGGGTTCATATCATTGAAAGTTATTTTTCTTTCATTACTTTATGATTGGGTTGGAGTTATTTTTGACAATTTGCAAGAGGATTTGAATGAATTAGAGTGTAATGAATTTATAGTTTGTTTTCCTGTGTACATTTAAGGTTCAATGTATATCCATGTTGATTAAGGTTGGTTGTCATTGATGTCAACCCTTGAAGAAATCCCGATAGCACAAAGGTTTGGGTAATGGACTCAAGTTTGTTTGATGTAAAGATGAATCAATATTGTCTTGTCTTGGTTGATAATAAGTACAAATGTATGAACTACAAAGTGGTCCCCTTATGGTGAAATCCCTCACGGGAAGACACTTTGTGGATTGAGTTATCCTAGAGGTATGGTTAGAGAACCCATGCTTATTTGTGGAATAATGAGATGAAGGTTAGTGAATTTGTCAGTGAAACTATCCTAGATGGATATTTCTTGTCGTGCCAATTCTTTTGGTATGTGGAACGTCACATAAATCCTCACGGTAAGAGAGTTATGGCCATGAGAAGTTGGAAAACCCAGGTTTGGGTAATGGACCCAAGTTTGTTTGATGGATAATGATATGAGTTTTGATATATTTGCAGGTAATATTATTCTATATGGATATTAAATTTCATTCCATTTTTGGTGGTATGTGGAACGTCACATAACTCCTCACGGTTTTAGAGTTATGGTCTTACAAAGTTGGAGGACCCTCATATGTCATCTAGAAGCCCGAAAAGGTCAAAGTAGTCAAAGTGGTTTAAGAGATTTTAGAAGGTAAATAATAAAGTGAAGTGATGAGTGTACTATAATT
>JZKD02S1672663.1:3078019-3097725 GCA_000966675.3 Picea glauca
TAAAACACTGGTGTACTGTGTATGTGTATGATTGTTCATTTGTTCATTTCTCATTATTGGATGATAATTCTACATTGATATAACACTTGGATTATTTGGTTTAAAAAGGATTATATTTGCTCTATTACTAATTCAACCCCTTCTCAGTAATCCAATAATTGGTATCAGATCAGGTTCCTTTAGAAATTAGTTTAACCACTAAAAGGTAGATCATGGAGAGAAACAACTTGTATAAAAATGGAATACCATAGTTTGATGGAAAAAGTATGATTTTTGGAGCATAAGGATGAAGACATATATACAGGCACAGGGATTTGAAATTTGAAAATGAATTGTAGATGGATACACAACACCAACAGTTCCACCAACAAATGACAAAGAAGTGAAACTCGGTCAGAATAATTCCAAAGCCACAAATTCACTTCTGAATGGTCTCAGTGAAACGATATTCACCAAAGTTGCACATTGTAAATCCACTAAATATATTTGGGACAAGCTTCGAAATATTTATGAAGGAGATTCAAAATTCAAAGAAGCAAAGCTTCAAACGTACAGAGGTTAGTTCAAAAAACTAAAGATGAAGGAAGATGAGAATATTTCAGCCTACTTCTTACTAATCGATGAAACAGTGAATGCAATCATAAGATTGGGAGAAGAAATTGAAGACTCTGTAATTGTTCAAAAGGTACTAAGATCTCTTCCTATGATATTTGATCCTAAGATATCAACACTAGAATAAAGATAAGATCTAAACTCAATAAGCATGGATGAACTACATGGAATATTTACAACATATGAAATGAGAACTAAACAAGAAAATCCAGATGTAAAAGAAGCAACTTTCAAAGCATCCAAAAGATGAAAGAAAAAGGAAAAGCAGCAAGAAGAACATAGTAGCAACAGTGACGTCTTGGAAGATGATGAAGAAGTGGCCAACTTCATCAAAAGAATGAACAAGGGAACCAATGATAGGTATAGAGGTAAGCTTCCTTTAATTTTTTTTAATTGTGATGGCATTGGTCATTTTGCTAACAAATGTACTCATAAGAAAAAGAGAAATGATGAAGGTTACTCAAAAGGAAAACAAACATATAAAAAAAAAGAACTACAAAGAAAGTTTTCAAGAAAAAGTTATGCACCAAAGAAGACATCTCATCATCAAATGAAGATGAAGTTAGTGATAGTGAGACATGAAGAGTTCTATTCATGGCAGTAGAAGACTCTGATAAACAAGAATTGGAAGAATAATATGAATAAGCTGAAGAAGAAATTGAAGAGGGAGAAGTTGACTACCGAGAAGAATTGATGTGTGCCATAGAAGTTATCAGAAGAGAAAAGAAGAAAAAAAAGAAACTACAAGAGGAACTAGACAAGAAAGAAGACACTCAAGAACTAGAACAAATGATCACAAATTTGAAGGTTCAAATAGAAGATAAAAGAATTGAATAAGCACTCAAAGAACAACTAGAATAAAAGGATAGGATCATTGGAAATTTGGAAGCCGAGATTGTCACATTAAGAAAGGATATTCAAAAGAAAAATATGCAGAATGGCTCAAAATTTTTGGATGACATTATCAACAGTAAAAAATATCACCTTGACAAGTTTGGACTTGGATACAATCAGACAAAAAATGGATCAAGCTCCAGAACAACAGAGAAAGAAACATATCCAGAAAGATATGCAGAAACAATCAAAGGGGATAGGAAGTGTTATAACCCTAATTTGCACCAGACATGCTTACCTGACATTAGGCCATCTCATATGCCTTCTTTTCCAAGACAGTACTGAACAACTCTTCTTAAAAACACCATTTTTAAAGGCCCACATGCCCTGCTCCACTATAGCCCACGTGTACACTCTAGCTGACCCACTACAGCCCATGTGTACCTACAAAAGCACAAAAAATGGAAAGTTGCTAAAGAAACACATAGTTTTGGGTAAGTTAACTAAACCTTTTGACCATGCATGGCCAGTCACTCGACTAAATACCTAGCTCCTTATAGACTATAAACGAAGGGTTAGGGGTCCCATTTGAAAGGAAGGAAAATCATAGTAAATAAACTCTACCCTTTTTTCGTATTCCCCCTACCCAAGATTCTGCAACCATTTTGTGATTTCAATGAAGAAGAGAAGAAAGTGTGTTAGAAGTTGGTGCACAGTAAAAGAGGATCCCAGGACCAGATTCATGGAGCAGTGGCCATCTTCATCATTGTAAGTTGCTTTAGTGAATTTAATAATAAAGAAGTACTTTTCCCGTCCCACCATAAGAGATTTTCATTGTTTATTGCGTAAATGTTGATTAAATATCTAACCCATTAATCCGTAGATCAAATGCATGCAGAGTTATTCGTTTGTCTTTTGTGAATGCAGGTTAGCCGTGGGAGGAGAGTTTCAGTCAAAGAGTGACCAATTGTAAAAAGGGATCAATACCAAACGCCATAAATAAGGTATGTTCACTTGATCTTCTTAACTGTGTATTTGCTTAAGAATAATGGGGATTAGGTATGGGATGATGGTAAAAAGTTGGAATCTTTAGGTATTTTCTATGTGCATGATAAAACCCTAAGTTCTAGTCCGTAGGAGGGATTTCCCACCCACAACAGAATTGATGACCATACTGGAGATCTCTTGGGTTTTCTAGGGATACTTTTTTGGTAGTTTTAAATTGGTTTCACCACCTTTTTTCTAAGTTTCTGCAAGAGTCTAAGCTAGTAGGGATTCTGGTCCGCCATACCAGTACTTCCTACTTTCTTTTCTTGGCTACATTTTCTTTTTGGGAAGTCACAAAGGTACATGCGACATGTATAAGGCCTGCATGCGTGTACATGCACCCTACCTTCACACAACCCACGTGCACACGCTAGCTGATGAAGTGTCAGTTGCGTGTCTGAGTTCAGAATTTTTTTTGGTTAAAGAGGCAGTCATCCTCTCCTCTGTCAGAAGTGATCCTTCTCAAGGGTTTTCTAGAACTCATTATGGTCTCTGTTTTTGCAATTTGTAGCTCATGTACCACCTCAAATTGGTTTTGTTCTATGAAATTTTCCTTGAATTGTTTTTCTTTTCTGAAAAAGTAAGTTTCTGAGTCTTCAAGAGATTTTGGTTCTCAATACCAGTAGTATCTATCAGTGCTTGATTTCTTGTATTTTTATTTTTGAAGAGTTGCAGAGGTACACACAGCCTGCATAAGGTCTGCATGCATGTACATGCACCCTGACCTTACACAACTCACGTGAACACACTAGTTGTTGAACTGTGAGCAGCGTTCCTGTTGAGAAAATTTTTGTTTAAGGAGATACATTCATCCTTTTCCTTGTCAAGAGTTATACCTTTCAGGGTTCTTGGTCTCTGTCATAGCAGTCAAAAACTTAGGTTTGATCACAGCAATATCTTTCTTTTTCATTAAAACGTTTTCCTCAAGTTTTTCCTTTCATAGGGTTTTTAGACAAGTGTGAGTTTGCTTTCATAATCTTGTGCGTTATTGTCAGTAACTCTTTGTGATCTATGTTTAGGCCAGAATTTTTCTTGGTCTTTACTTGTCATCATTTTTCCTTTTTGCTTTGCGAGTATTAAATAAATAAATAATATATATATATATATTTCTTGGTTTGGTTAAGTAGTTGTTGGTTTGCATAAATAACTAGGAAACGTTATGCTTTCATAAGTTCTTGGTTGTTTACTTAGGAAAATAAGTAGCTCGTAGTTGAGCAAAATCCTGTTTTGAGTTTGTTGTTCAAAGATCTTAGAAAACATTTTAGTTTGAAAAGTTGATTAATAATTGTGTCAAGAAGAAGTTATTTTGTTTCCAGCTTTCTGTTTATCTTTTCTTTCGTCTTTAAAATCATCGCTAGTTTCACTTTCATAACCGTTGACTTAAGACAAGCCATAAAAAATTAATGATTAATTAAAATCAACTAGACTTTATGTTTGTAGGGTCCATCAACTAGTCTAGGCTAGAGCCTTGATTTAGGTTGGAGAGGAAAATCTTCAAGGCTGCTAAACATACATAAGAGTCTGTGCTAGAGAGTGTTAAAAGTCTAGTATCATGAAAGTTATACAGGACTCCCCTCTAACATAGGGGCTAAACACAAGGTCGTGTGCAGAAAGGTAGCAGAGATAACCCCTCCAAAGTCGAACCAGGCGTAGTGGGGAAAGCATATAGAGGGCTTGTTTTGGGATTCCATCGATTGCATTTGCCACAGAGCTTCATGGGTCTCGAATCCGTTCGAGGTCCTCAGTTGTCTTCCGGACCACTTTCTTTCGATACCCTTGATAGGTTTCGGGCTTGATAACCTTCTCATTGTGGTCCACCCAACTTTCGACTGTACCCGTCTGGTGACTATTCATGCACTGACAACCTAGTTGCCATTCTTTTAGGGACTTACATAGGTGACTGCGGGGGTAGACCGTGGTACCTAGGACAGACATCAGCCCAAAATTTGAAGAGTATACCCAGAGGGTTCTTCCATGTTCAAGTTGCACTTGCATCGGTAAGTTTCTCTAGTGTTGGTTGTTGTAACTATTCTTCCAAATAGTTTAGTCATTTCTTGTTTTATCTCATAGGGACTTTTTCTAGTGTGTGTTGTTTTTGAACGAATAGAAATCCCTAGTGTATCTTTGATCTTATTACAAAGTGGAGGATCACAAGCTCCGCCAGTCACAAAGTCTTCTTGGCCTACCACCGGTTACACTGGCTCCACCCTCGCCACCGCTAAGGTGAAAGCTAGACCAACAAGGGTCTTTTGAAGCAACCGGGTCATAGGAAACTATGCCCGACCAACATCCGGAAGAACCAACCATTTCAGAACTTGGAGTGGAAGCTATTGGTCCATACAAAACTCCAACCACTGATCTTTTGGCACCCATAATCGTACATATTTATCCTTACAAGCGCCAGATAATGTCACAGGCAGCAATGGAAAAAAACACTGCCACTTCTTCTAGTAATTATCCTATTCCCACTATGGTTGTCACCACAGGGGGTGTTCCACCTCCTAACCCACCGTTGTCAGTCCGATCCACCATGGTCTCGACTGCCTCTACCTCGAGTAGTGGTTTGACATTGTCTTTGGCAGTGGCCACTACTCCTTTCACACAGAGTGCAACATACCCTCCGTTCTCATACGGGATGCCTAGCTCAGGTACAATCCCTGTACTCTCCTACTCCACTTTACAAACTTTAGGTTTGGGGGTAGGGAGCTCTAATTCTCCTCTAAAAGGACCCATGGGGGGCACTTAAGCTCCCTTTAACGCTTTTCCTTATGGAGGAGGTCATATACCTCCTTCATCCCCTTTGCTCGGTAGTTCCCACCAGCAATCCGCCAAGCCGAACACAAACCATAATTCATTTGGAGCAGGGAGTCAAGGAATACCATCACATAATATGTCAGTAGGTTCGACATTGTTTTCTTTGTTCGGTGTGTTTGGTAACAATTCTTTCTCATCAACTTCTTTCCTGACTGTGGGAAACCCCGATTACGGACAACCTAATCCTATGCAGGGTACTATTCCTGCACAGGGGGAAAACCCAGGAACTTCTTCCACATCAGGACCTTGGAATTCTTGGTAGGGATTAGTTCCCTCGTCAAGAATGCCAATAGAGGGCAACTCTTTTCACAACCAATGGAACCCCGGACAAGGTGCAGTACCTATGCCCATGGGATCGGCATGGAGTAACCCTTCCCAAAGTCCTCCAAATGTAATCCACGCCCAACCATCTACATCCTATTTCAGGAATTAGTCGATGATGTCTCCTCAAACGTAGAATCTGTACGTTGGCCATGGCCAAGGTTTTTACCAGAACCTTGGCCAGCAACCCAACGTTTCCCGGAAACCTGGTGCCAGTCAAACTCCAGGCCCCTTTTTCCATGGTTATCACCAACAACCCAAACTACCTTTCCTAGCAACCTTGCATTTTCCATACTTAACAAGGTTTTTGAATGACCTTATCCGTCACAATCCATGTTGTCCCCCTATGCCGACGAAGTTTCCTTCAGACATACCAAAGTTCGAAGCCAAGCCTAACGAATATCCAAGAGATCATGTGACTACTTTTCACCTTTGGTGCTCATCTAATTCATTGAAAGATGACTCCATACAGTTGTGATTGTTTCAACTTACTCTCATTGGGATTTCTGCGAAATGGTACATCGAGCTCGATCGCTCAAGATACTCTTCCTTCGGCGAATTGGCAATGGATTTCCTAAACCATTTCCAATTACTTGTGAGATACGACACTGTCACAAAATCGCTAGCCAATTTCGAACAGACAAAAGAGAACCATATCTTTGATCACATATGAGAATGGAGATGCCGAAAGAGTTTAATTAAGGTGCCAGTCCCACTAGCATTCCTGCTAGAGTGGTTCGTTAAGTCTTTGGTCCCACAATTATCCAAAGACATCGCAACATCGGGAGTGTTTTCTGAAGAAGATGCAATCATGAGAGCTCAACAGCTTGAGCTAATCTATTCTCAGTCTGGTCTACTATACGAGATCTTGCCAGATGCACCAAGATCAATAATTGATCAAACCAGACAGAGAGCTGGACTACATGCCGATGGTATTGTTGGTTCAACAAAAACAAAGCCTGTTAAACAACTCACAAAAAAATTGCAACAATTGTTTATCCAACATACAACGGCCATACAGATTACTATTTTGGCTGCTCCCCCTACCCAAACGTCAGATGTACACAGTGTGAAATTGACAAGTCCGAAGGCCACCCAACAGCCTGATGGAAAGAAGAAACAACGTAAGAAGGGTAAGGGGGATAAGAAACCCACTAATAATGTTGGCAGGGGAAACACCGAAAAAAGGAAATCGAAGTATCCATGTCATCTGTGTGTGGAGGACCACCCGACTCACCAATGCCCTCAGCCTGCACAGGCCCAAAAGTTATTGTCATAGCAGCAGCCTACTGTCTTAACAAACCCTTTTCAACATGGCCAAAATCTAACTCAAGAATCTACAAGCGCGGAAGGGGGTAGCCAAGGACCCCCTCCCTCTTCAAACTATCCTACATCCGGGAATGTGTATATGATGAAAGGTGATGCCTATATATCGACTAGAGCACATGATTACAGCAAGCCAAGCACCTCTGAGAAAGGTAAAGAAGCTAAAACCCCATCTCTTCCTCTCCAAATCGAGAAGACGTTGGGTGAAACCATGACACGCATCCCAGAATATGCGTTTAAGAAAGCTTCTCACAACCCAAATGCAAGGGCTTCCCAAAACTAGTCTGTGGTGGAGGATTTGTCTCAAACCCCTTGTGCGATGTATTCTTTGGAAGTCCTCCAAAACTGCCCTTCCCATAGAAAGGCTCTGTTAGCTATTTTAAGATCCACCAAGACTTGTAATCTAGGTACGATCATGCTTGATACAACTGACTTAAAACCTCATCTCCCTTACCACGTAGCATTCTAGATAGTAGTGTCTTACACCACAAAAACTTTTACTTGGAATATTTTCCACACGATGGTTGATGAGGGAGCCTCAACATGTGTAATGTCTTTGGCGTGTTGGGAGGCCATTAGTCAGCCCTCTTTGTCTCCGTCACCTACTCTTCTTACCTCTTTCGACGGTCATTCATTTCGAGCACATGGAGTTATCCCCTTTTTTTCCGTGCAGTTAGGAGGGAAAACCATGTGTGTCAAGGTTGAAGTGGTCAATGCATCTCTCGACTACAATCTCTTGTTAGGGAGGAGTTGGAACTATACTATGAAAGCAGTAGTCACTACAATTTTCTAGGTCTTGTTGTTTACACATGAGGGTCGGATCGTGACCATTGATCAGTTGTCTTTCTCCCATCTTGACCCTTCATTGGGGGAATCTGCGGTCCCAATGATTGAAAACCCTCAACCCGATGTTGTCAACATAGGGGTTGGTTTTTTCCCACCTTTGATGGATACTTTCGATTACCCACCTACTCAAGGCGATGTTAAGTTCATATCTGACCACCATAAGGTTGAGATTTTCCAAGTTTCATCGTTTTGCATGACTTACTTTAATGATCCATGGATTCTTCCTTCCCCATTGGCCATGATAGAAGGGACAGGGCACCATGGTATGTCCATGCCCTTGTCCATGGAAAAAGTGGCGTACTCTTTAGTCCACCAAGCTTCCGCCGACCCTGATCCGACTCCCGTACAAGAGTTAGATCCGATTCTAGAGCCTATTTGGGCTCAAGGTTCCCTCGTTGATACAAATTATTTAGACTTAGTCTTGCCCTCAGAAGAAGCAATCATTGAAGAAATGACTAGTCCGGACAAACCCTGGGATGATCTCCAGCACAGATCTTACTTCCTCCTAGAGTTAAGTAGAATTGAAGCAGGGGAATTCACCTCGACTATGAATGGAGATAGGTCTTGTCCTATCAATCCTTTGGCTACACATGTTGTTTATGTCTAGGGTAATATGGAAACCATCGCCAAAATTATACCTATAAACATATCCAGAACCACTGGTGTTGTGGAGAATGTTTTCGTTGGCGCTGACTGCTCCCCCAAAAGAGATTCAAATCTACACGGATTTATTTAAGGAATTCTGCGACGTTTTTGCTTGGTCTTACGAGGAAATTCCAGGCATCGATCCAAAAATTGTTGAACATGAAATCACAACTTATCCTGATGCTAAGCCGGTTCGGAAGAAGCTTCGTCTAGTTAATCCTAAGAAAGCAGCAGCTACTAAGGTTGAAGTAGAGAAACTTCTCAAGGAAGGTTTTATCTACACCGTCCATTTGACCCAATGGGTGTCAAACCCCGTGTCGACTAATAAAAAACAGGGTACGATTCACGTATGTATAGACTTTTGTGATTTGAACAAATCCTGTCCCAAAGATGAATTCCCCACACCATTTATTGACCAGGTAGTCGATGAATGCATAGGTTGCGAGGCATTTTCTTTCATGGATGGTTTCTTGGGATATAATCAGATACAAATCAAACCTGAAGATCAATGCAAAACAACATTCATTTGTCCATGGGGTACATTCGTGTATCGTAAGATGCCTTTTGGTTTAAACAATTATGGAGCCACCTTTCAGTGGGCCATGTCTTTTTCTTTCCACGATCTCAAACATATCGTCGAGGCCTACCTAGATGATTTAGCATCACGATCTCGTAAGAGAACTGATCATCCCACACACCTCTGACTTATCTTTGAGTGATGTTGCTACTTCTGGATTCGCTTGAATCCCAACAAATGTAGTTTTTGCATGACGTTAGGTCGTCTGCTAGGTTTCATAGTTTCAAAAACAGGGATCATGGTCGATCCTCTTAAGGTTGAGGCAATAGTTCAGTTGCCTCCCCCACGTACAATCCTTCAACTTCATAGTTTATAGGGAAAAGCAAACATTTTGCGGTGTTTCATCATGAATTATGCCAAGATCACAAAGGGATTTATGCGTTTACTAAAGAAATACGTCCCTTTTCATTGGGACGAAACCACCCAACGCTCCTTCGAAGCGTTGAAACATGCCCTCACATCTGCCCCTCTACTTCGACCACCCAATTATAGCAAAGATTTCTTGTTGTATTTGGTTGCTGTAGAATCGACCATCGACATGGTCTTAGTTCAGGAGGATGAGTTTCTCTCAGAATATATGATTTATTACCTGAGCTGAGGCCTAGTTGGACTAGAACTCAATTATTATCACATCGAAAAACTTGCATTGGCAGCAGTCCATGTTGTCCATTGGTTACATCATTATATTTTGTTTCGCAAGACCACCGTCATTGTCTTTGTGAATTTGTTTCAATACATGTTGACACAATGGGTAATCGATGGAAATATCAGTAGATGGATAGTTGTCCTCTAGGAATTTGACTTAGATTTCATTTCAAAGAAATCCAAAATGTCATTGGTCTTTGCGAAACTCATCTCGAAACTTCTGGTCAAGTCAGGTGGTGTTATGATCGAAGAGTCGCCTATTCAAGGAGACATATTTTTGATAGCATCTTCGGACCCTTGGTATGGAGATATACTTGTCTATCTCTAGACTTTGAAGTGCCCCACCTTTTATTCTTGTGATGAGCGTCATCATATATGCCATCAGGCCAAGAAATATCTCATACTCAAAGGTACTTTGTATCGTCGTGGTGTAGATTACATCCTTTGTCAGTGCCTCACTCATGAAGAAGTGGAAATTGTGCTTAACGATTTCCATACTGGAGCATGTGGCGGTCATTTGTCTGGGTTGGCAACAACCCAAAAGATTTTAGAAGCCATTTACTTCTGGCTGACACTAATCAAAGATTGTATCAAATCAGTCAAGAAGTGCCACCCGTGTCAAATCTTCTCACGGAAGATGAGGGCACATCCTGCTCTCATGTTTCTCGTCATCACCGTTGGCCCCTTCACCAAGTGGGGGATTGATTACACTACCTGCAACCCTCCTTCAGTAAGGGGGCACCGTTATATCACTGTAGCAGTAGACTACTTCACCAAGTGGGTCGATGTTATGCCAACATTCAAAGATGATGGCGAGACTGTCACCCTATTTTTGTTTAACCAGATTATAGCATGGTTCAACGTCCCGAGAGAGATTGTCATTGACCATGGAAATCACTTTCAAAACACAATGATGACAGAGTTAACATCAAATCTTGGGTTGAGGCAAGAACATTCATAACCTTACTACCCTCAAGCGAATGGTCAGGTGGAAGATGTCAATAAATCTCTTAAGACCATCCTACAATGAACTATCAATTCGACCAAGTCAAATTGGCATTTGATGTTATACTAGGCATTATGGGCCTACCGAACTTATATTAAAACTGCAACCATTTTCTCACCTTTTCAACTCATTTATGGGTTGGAAGCAGTCTTGCCCATAGAATGCTAGATCCCATCTTTAAAGTTGGCAATATAGTTATTGCCAGACACTTCACCGCTTGAAGATCGTTTATTATATCTCGAGAAGCTCAATGAACAATGTCATGATGCGGCCTTAGCTAATGAAGATCACAAACAAAAATTCAAGTGTTGGTATGATTGGTTCGTTCATCCTTGGATTTTCTAGAAAGGCTACCTTGTCCTAGTCTATGACCAATATAAGGACCCCCTGGGGGAGTGCAAGTTTAAACCCATGTGGTTCAGACCTTTCATCATAAAAGAGGTTCTAAAAAAGGGTGCTTATCATATGGTAGATTTTGAGGGAAATTCTTTGGTAGAGCCTAGAAATGGGCTCTACCTTAAGAAGTATTACTCATAGGTAGGTCACCTTGGGCAAATTTTTGTAACATATGTATAGTCTTTGTACTATTACTTTTTGGTTTCTTTTGGTTTTATGGAAATGTCATTTTTTGATGTTATCTTTTGTCACTGTGGCAGATGTCAAGTGAATCAGAGGTCTTCATTGGATTCGCAGATGGCGCTAGCTGGCACACTTAGAGGCTTGCCTCTGCATCTTGGGTAATTTTTACACCTCAGGGCCAGTTGCTATCTTCAGGAGGTATATGTTTAGGTGACACCAAAAAAAATGTCGCCGAATACAGTGCAATTATTGAGTTTCTTCGTGACGCTTTATCACTTGGTATCTCTCACCTCCGAGTCTATTTAGATGCTCAGCTGGTTGTGTCTCAGTTAAATAGAGTCTATCGTGTTCATGATTCTACTTTACATTGATGGTTCCTTAGGGTACGTCTCTTAGAATGAAGCTTTGATTATATTACGTATTTTCATGTTCCTAGGAGATTAAATCAAGGCATAGGGGTAGTCCTCTATGACTAGAATCTATCGCGCCCACCAAGAAAAGAACTTGTCATCAAAGGCCTCAATGGACCTCCCTCCCCCCTGTCGCGGAAACAATGTCGCCCATATGCATAATGCGGGGAGAGAGGTCTCATGCCCTCGTATAGTCTCTCTAGGACTAAAATTGGGCACTCTCTCAAAGAAAAAAGCACAAAGAATCGTCCCAAACCCAAAGTTCCTCTGATTCTGCATTCGACACTCTATTAATTGCCTCTTCATACAAGCCAGTAAGGTGGTGCTCCAGTCAAATATTTGTGCATTTAAGCACTGAACTGCACAATTCATGTGTGCATGGGAAGCCTGATGCAAAGACGTGGACCCAGTAATCCACCCAATGAGAAACATTATCACTTTTAGTGATAAGTTATAGATCTTGCTTATCGACACTTGCAAGCTCATTATGTTAGTATCGGCTTCACAATGGAGTCCTATCAACTCCAATATGTTATGAGGCCCGAAAGGAAAGGTACGAAAATTGACTGGTTCCCCTCTCCTCGAGAGGCCAGTCAGGAAGTATATATCCTCTGTCGTTGGAGCTAGCGACTGCCCCTCTACCATAAAGGCCTCCACATCGGGATGACAATAATCCACCAAGGTGTTCAGTAGCCTAGGTTGTGCTCACATGAAAGGACAATGGAAAAACTTTAACAAACCAAACTGCAACAATGCAACAAGATCATCAGGTTCCTCATCGACCAACACATCAATATCCTCATGCTCTGTTTCCCTCCAGTGAACATACATCCTACAAGTAGACAAAGTTTAGGAGGGTTAACTCTTGTTTTTTAAATTTTTTTACACTAAATGGAAGGTCCATGTGGGTTGTAGTGCTCACAGTAGTGTGTACACTCGGGCTATCATAAGGCAACCCGCGTGTACACTCAGGTTGTCACAAGACAACCCACGTGGAAATAGGGCCGACCTTTTAAAGGTTGACACCCCCCCAAAAAAATGAACTTAAATGCATAAAGAAAGAATTAAAATGCAAGAGGGGTAGTGAGTACTTACTTGGTCCAAGCGGATGATCGTTTCGTCCACTGAGGCTCCCAGAATCAACTCTTTTAACAAAGGGTAATTTTGGCTTTTAGTCAATTTCTCAATTAGCAATGGTGATAATGAGCTACCAACTTCTATTTATAGACTTTTTGGCCTCTTTTTGTCAAATTGTTGGACCCTTTTGTAATTATTTCTAAACTGAAAATCATTTAGTATGGTTCGGGAGTTTTCTTTGGATTGTCATGAGAAGTGTTCTTTGGGTATTGGGAAACTTTTTGGAGTTTTGGGTCATTTTGAAGGTCCTTTGGTAAAAATACATTTTTTCCAAATCGTGGCATTTAAGATAGGATTCCACCTCCACTTTCTGCATCTTGTTGTCTTTTCCGCTTTGCCATAGGATCGATCCCACAAGGTTGCGACATAGAACCATCATTGTTTCTTTAGGAGTGTCATAATTTCATGGTAGAGCCTACCTTAACATGGATGCCCTAGGTACATACTGGTTGCATTTTGGTGTGCATGCTGTCACTAACGACTATAGGCCTGGGAGTCCTTACTAGCTTTTCCTGATTACGAGTTTGAGCCTCATTTGCATAATTCTGTATCACTCTTGACCTCACCCTTGGGACTCCCAAAACTTAACGGGTCTTCTTTTAAGATCTTTCCAAACCCTCTAAACGTGAAAAGATTGTCGAGCGATCTTGTTGACCTTCATGCTTGCTAAACTAAAATTTGAAGTCACGTCTGTCCGACGGTAGTTTACCCCTTTTTCAGTCTGGATGGTCAACTGTACGAATAAAGATATACTCTAGGAGCCTCGGTTCTCTAGAAGAGTATTCTCAGGTATAATTTTAACCCTTTTTCAGGCCTGAGGGACTAAATTTACGAAAAAGGAACCCCCACGGAGTCCATAGTTAAGCTCTTTTCAGAATCCCTAAAATTGAAACGATCGTCGAGTGACCTTATTCTTTCACACTCATTAAAATGGTCCAGAAGAACATTCCTGACGGAGTCCATAGTTAATTTTTTTTCAGACTCCTTAAAAATGAAAAAATTACTAAGTGACCTTGTCTTTATCACACTCGTTAAAATGGGTTTGAATAGAGGTCTGGTCGGTGCTAGTTTACCCCTTTTTCGATCCGACTAGACTATCTTCGAAAAAGGTACCCGAGTGGAGTCTCCTTTTATGTTTTTTCAGACTCTCTAAATATGAAAAACCGTTGAGCTTACCTTCTCTGGGCGCATTAAAATTACATCAAAGGACATTACCATTGTGTGTTTTGTTAACCACATTTGCATACCTACGTCTTTGGCCTAATGTCGGCTCCATGTTTCTCTCAACTGAACCATCTAAAGCATGCCTTATACGCAAGCCCTGTAGCACTTTACCTCTATGTCTTGACACCTTTGGCCCCTAGAGGATTTTTCCTGAGTGTCCTTTTCCTGCACATGTCCCTTTTCCCTCAGCATCCCTCTGTTTCGTGCACTTGGAACTAGTATGTTTGCGACACTTGATCCTCCTTTGTAATGTAACATTCTTTTATTCTTTTTCAAGATTTCCATAATTATTGAAAAAGACAAAAAAAAATCAAATATACCCCAAAAAAGGAAGGGAAAAGTATTTTCTTTTTATTGGTAGCACAATGAGTCGCCCTTGGACAAAGCACATCCTTTTGTTTGTTCTTCAAGATCTGGGATTTAATATGACCTTAGGAAACTGTTCTCGCTACATAGAGTTGTGTCCTCCTCCATTTGGTTATTCTTCCAAACATATGGAGAGTTTGTGTTTCCTCCTGCATCGTGAACTTATGTCAATGCCATGTTGCCTGAGTCTCATCATTTTTCATGCTATTGTCCAAGGGAAGTTCTTACCAAGCCTGAGTCAGCCCCTCTGTAGTTGTCTCTTGCCCTCATGCCTGACCACCCTGAAATTACAATCAAGTCTTTGTTCGAAATCAATGAAGCATTCAGTCTGATCATCAAGATCCTCTAGTCCATTCCCGATGAGCCGTCGAAGACCTCTGGGCAGTGAATTCATACACTCATATTACACTCCTACTTGAGTTTTGAATATTTTTAAGTTGATGCTCGAGCTCTGAAGACCTCATCTCGAGCCATCAGGCCTTATCACCTTCTAGAAGATGGATACTATACATGTATATATTTTTGATTTTGAGATGTAGATCCACTGTGTATTTATCATGGATACACTTTATATAGTTATATGACATGGATATACAGTGTATTTTATTGGTAGCCATGATTTTATTTAATTTCGAGCATGGGTATTCCTGCCTCAGTGAGACAATTGTTATTTTGCAGATGGCACCTCTCGAATTCTGGTCCCTGGGACCACTGGTTTGGTACGTTGATAAAGACCGATAATGTATTTCGGCCATCAGATGCTCTTCTGACCTCACACATTAGGGTTCATCTATTATAACCCTAATTTGCACTAGACATTCTTACCTGACATCAGTCCATCTCATATGCCTTCTATGCCAAGCCAACACTGAACAACTCTTCTTAAAAACACCATTTTTAAAGGCCCACGTGCCCTGCTCCACTACAGCTCACGTGTACACTCTAGCTGACCCACTACAACCCGCATGTACCTAAAAAAGCACAAAAAATGGAAAGTTGTTGATGGAACACAGTTTTGGGTAAGTTAACTAAACCTTTCGACCATGCATGGCCAGTCACTCGACAAAATACACTAGTGCATTTGGGTCAAATTCCGACGGCGCGTTAGACGTAATTGCCACTTTCTATTGTTAGAAGACCGACAAACCTCGGACCCCCTCAAACGTCATTTCACGGGACTTCGCTTGTCCGATGACCTAGTTTTCGTCTTTAGTGCGACGTTATATGATGCCATGTGTCATCATAAATTGGATTGTCCAACCCCATATTGACATCGTAAGACCAACGTCTAGGTCGTGGAAATACCAACATAGTAGACGTGGCAAGAGGGACATTTCAGACGTGGAAAGAGAGACGTTTCAAAGGTGGCAAGAGTGACGTTCTGAAGGTGGCAAGAGAGACATTATGAAGGTGGAAAGATTGATGTTTCAAAGGTGGCAAAAGAGACGTTCTGAAGGTGGCAAGAGAGACGTTATAAAGGTGGGAAGAGAGACGTTTCAGAGGTGGAAAGAGAGACGTTCTGAAGATGTTATAAAGGTGGCAAGAGAGATGTTTTAGAGGTAGCAAGAGAGATGTTCTGAAGGTGGCAAGACCGACGGGACGAGGTATCAACTCCGACGTGGTTGCTATGGGAGCGACACTCTTCACCATGGCAAGAGAGACGTTTCAAAGGTGGAAAGAGAGACATTCTGAAGGTGGCAAGACCAACGTGACGAGGTATCAGCTCTGACATGATTGCTATGGGAGAGACACTCTTGGTCATGGAAAGAACGACGTCCAACAGGTGGCAAGAGCAACGGGAAGAGAGTGAAATACGTCGCAATTGCGACGATTGTGTAGGTATTTAAAAAAAAAATACAATATTAATATCAAGACCTAATAGTCATTCCAAGCCCAAAGGAGGAGTAAGTCATATAGGTGTCAGCTAGTGACCCACTTAATAGTTTCCTTAGGCTTTCCCTCGCACTAAAGGTTGGGCTTTTTTTTTTGGGAGTGTCTAAGAGATAAAAAGACCCAATAATCTTTTAAATTTATGGTTCTCTACAAGATATTTATTTAGTAGAATAATATTTAAGGCTATATACAAGCCAAGGTAGCTAGCTCTAGTGCTACAGTTCCAAAAATAGTGCAAACAAGAAGCAATTCTACTGAAATTTTGAAGAACTTTGAATTCCTTAAGACAACATTACATTATAAATTTTGTATTTCTCTACTAGATGGTTTGATCACAATCCTCTTTCAAAACAAAAGCATTCATTTTTGTTAAAAAAACATGAAATCACTATTAGAAAACTTAAAGGGATCCATCCCATTATGCCCTTTACAATAATTGAATAGACTACAAGAATTCCACACATTTGGACATTGACATAAATATAAATTCAACTTCATAGATTGATAGTGGAAGGAAACTCACAAGAAAATAATTGCTTGTTAAAGATGTTGATGCAAGATGGTGGAACTTGATTATGATGCATAAGTGATCATTGGGTTGTTGGAGGAAGTTGAATCCACTCATCTCCATAAACTCAAAATACCTGCAACTTTCTCCATCCTAAGTAGAATGGAACTTTCACTTAAAGAGCTCATAGAAATGACCCTCATGCATATTAGGCAATCTTGGAATGAGGTCACCAATAGACTTACCAATGGAATTAACTCTAAAGTATTTGTTTATGCAATAAGTTAGGAGACCTACCAATCTCAAACGTGAAGTTGAGTTGTGAAGAGTTGCTAAATAAGTCCAACCTCACTCATAAGCTACGGTAATGGTGGAAATATGGCTATATCCTCATCAAGAAAAATGAATAATGATCGTTGCACCTAGATCCAACATCTTGCGGACCTGCCATTATTGACCTTGAAGTCAAGTGTGAAGTCTGACCTTGCTCGTAGGCTATAAGGTAATGGTGGGAAATATGACTAAATCCTTGTTAATAAAAATAAACAATGATTGTTACACCCAACTCCAACACCATGGAGGACCATCCAAAACCCAATGATATGCACCTTCAACATCTCAAGGCAGACCTCAATAGCAGAAATGAAGGCCACAATGCACRRCTATTTCTATAGAGGGCTAAGTTCTTAACTTTTGAACGACATATTTCATATGTGGAAAAACAAACAAGTATAAGCCACCAAAAATAATAGATGTTAGGCTTTGGTTTATCATCTATCGAGTAGGGAAACCATGCGTGCTCATCAATCTACTAGACTTTTTTATGATAAAAGTGAAATCTAGACCTTTTTATGCTTTCTCATCAATCTACTAGACCTTTTTATTATTCTCACATCTAGTTAGGCGCTTTGCCTACTTAAAGAAACAATGAAAGCTAGTTCCCAAAGCAAAAAGGGAATAAACCTAATGCTTGGTGATCATTGTTTGGATTTGTATTTGTAGTGAAAATGAATAAACTAGATTGCATCATATTATATTTCAAGCTCTCTTTATTTCCTTGAAAGAAGTCATCAACATAACAAAAAGAGTTCAATAAACCATAGCTTGGTTGTTATTTCCATTATTCACTTCATTGTCGTTTCTATTTGTTGTTAAATACCTAAGAGAACTCACCATCTAAAATCAATCTCCAACCAAAGCAATGTGAGACTCTAAACAATGACATGGATAAATTTTGTCCCAAAACACCAAAGAAACTAAATGCAACAAGGAAGTCACACCAAGACAGTTAGTGCAAAGTGGTTGGTCACACAAATAAATATACGCTCCAAAGGAAGAGGCGGGCGTAGTCTTCAACAAACATTGGAATTATCTACAAAGGACACAAAGATGGTTACTATATTCAGGCAACAGGGTCCAATAGTTTCAATTTGTACCATGTATAACATAATGCCCAGCTATCTCGTCAATATGGATATTGCAGACCAATTAGTATCACTCAATACCACATACCAAAAATCAACAGATAACAATAAGTAGATCTAGTACTCAATTTAGATATCTATAGTTTGTTTAAAGAAGAGACTTGATTCATTGTGTTTCTTTGCTCTTTCTTTCTGACCAGATCTGGCAGGCTATGTTACACCACGTTGTGGGGATGGGGGGGGGAAGGGATAGGTCGTGAGGATAACTAGAAGGTACCCTTGAATTTCCAGTTGATGAGAGGATGGAGATAGTGAAAAACTATATTAAAAAATATAAAAAAAGTATAAACAGAGTTTTCAAAACATACGATCGTGGTACAACTAAATAAAACTCACAATTCTTAAATAAAAGGTCCAAAAGATATTGTCTACATGGTTATTAAAACCCTAAAAAAGCATAGATATAGGGTACAGGTACCTACCAAACATGGAAATCAAAACTGATGTTGCAATTATCTCCCATTACAAAAACGTACTACACAGTTTTCCAACAAGCATTGTAGGATCAATGGCTTGCAAGAATCAACTCTAATAATTGAGGATGAATCTCAATCACTAAGAGGGGATTGACACTAAGAAGGATCAGGATCAATCTAACTCTCCATTCATATTTTCTCACACTTCGCTTCATTGGCTAGGTCTTTGATCAATCTACCCATAATAGAGAATGTTGTGGGGGGAGGGGGGGAAGGTGTCAGATCCAATGGTATGGTCCATTTCAGACATATGGCTTATATTTCCCCACTTATTGGCAGTGCCAGAATATGGTTCGTAGAAAATTGCAGCTACAAAGTGATAATATTCTCTAGTCCAACCTCGCCCGCCTACTCTACAACCAAGATCCCAAGTCTGAACTGTTGGCGGTTTGAATGTTGCACCAATGATTCGTGAGTGAATATTTTTATTGGAGAACCAATGCCACATAGGTGCATGTAAACCATCTAGGGATGTCTCCCAGACCTCCCTGTTTTGGGCAGGGAAAAATCAAGGGATGTGGAGGAGGCCCCACACATCCTTGGGGACATCCCCCTCAGGGACATTCTAGAGGAAATGAAATATCTAGCATAAATGCATGATGTGCTCACCATTTGAAGGTAAGAGTTGATGTGTCAAGGATGCCTTTAAAAAATGTACCAAAACCATAACCAAATGGAAATTTCATGATTACTCACATTCTATCTTATGTTTCTCTGATTTCTATATGATGAATGGATTATACTTTAAACGTCATATGTTTATGTCGTGAATATTGTTAAGTATGCTTTAGAAGTCATGTCCTTGAGTTCTGTATTTATTTCACACAATAATGAAAATATTCCACGAGACTCTGCTTGCTCGAGCATACCATGTTTCCATAAAAAAACAGTAACTCCAGAAAATTGTGAGAGTGGAGAATAATATAGATGTTAAAGGAAGTTTGAAAAAACTCCAC
>JZKD02S1672663.1:3162697-3174375 GCA_000966675.3 Picea glauca
TGGAAATAACTTTAGTTTTTGAGCATTAGAAACGTAATCATAACTTCTGCATAATATATCAAACTCAAACAGAAATTCATCAGGATCCTCTGAAGATAAACCATGAAAATTG
Source organism: Picea glauca (assembly GCA_000966675.3). Lineage (NCBI taxonomy): Eukaryota > Viridiplantae > Streptophyta > Pinopsida > Pinales > Pinaceae > Picea > Picea glauca. The sequence continues at coordinate 3,162,810 of JZKD02S1672663.1, forward strand.
GGTCATGCTGAGAGTGGAATGTTTTTCATGGGGGATACTCCTCTAGGGAGATCGCCAATAGGAAATCCTAATGTAGAGAAAGAGTTTTCATCTTTTACCTCTCCTTCAGGACCTGCTTGTTCTTCATGATGCAATTCTTCATTGTACTCATCCATGTTTTCCTCTGTTTGCTCCCCTGCTGCACTTGCTCTGTCCTCAATGTCTCCTACCAGCTTCTGGACTGTCTCAGGACTCCAAACTTCCTTCCCTGCTCCAAAAATTGCTTGAAATGAAGGCTGGGAGTTTTGTTTTCGAAGGTTTGGTCGTTGAGCAGCAGATTCAGACTTTGATATAATCTCGTCAATGTAAGTCTTTCTTACTCCTTTTCCTTTTACCTTGCCACCTGTAGGGTTAGTGTCTTTGGGGTCTTTCATGCAATCTTTTTATCTAAAAAAAATCATAAGTTCTTTTGAAATCTATAGCTACCTTCCCCGGCAGCGACGCCAAAATGTTGGTCACTATAATTTCTTAATTAATTCAAACAATCAAGTGATACATAAATTTTCAACCAAGGGAAGTCTGTTTATTTCAAAGATAACCACGCACTATATATGCTCAATTCCAAAAGCAACTTAGATTTGTAGTAAAGGAAACTATATTAATCACACTTGCCTTGAATGAACTAAAGTTCTGACTTAAATTACAGGAAAGCAACCTACCTATTGCAGATCTTAAAGATTAATCTAAAGAATCATGGATTACATTAAAATAACATTTGCAACAGGAAAGAACAACTACTCTGTAACCAGAGAACAGGACCCTTACTCTCAAGCAGAGACTTCAGCACCTCATTTATGATTAACACTCTTTCATGAAAACAGTAATGCGGAGAAGGATAACTCTATCTAGCATAGAACAAGGCCATCTAATTCCTTCCTTTCTAAGCAAGAACCCTTAGCCCTATTTCTGATTAGCACACTTGTGAAAAATAACTAACATCTACAGAGAACGGGACCTTCTGATCCCTTCCTTTCTAAGCAGGAACCCTTAACCCAGTCTCTGGCTAGCACACTTGCAGGAATAATTGAAATCTACAGAGAACAGGATATTTTGATCCCTTCCTTTCTGAGTAGGAACCCTTAACCCAGTCTCTGGCTAGCACACTTGCAGAAGTAATTGAAATCTACAGAGAACATGATATTTTGATCCCTTCCTTTCTGAGCAGGAACCCTTAACCCAGTCTCTGGCTAGCACACTTGCAGAAGTAATTTAAATCTACAGAGAACAGGACATTCTGATCCCTTTCTTTCTAAGCAAGAACCCTTAACCCAGTCTCTGGCTAGCCTCATAAAATCATCACACAAGATTGCTAATAAAAAGAATTGTGAACTTCGTAAAAATAATGTAACATTCAATAAACTAAAGTTCTTAACAAGACAGAGTTCAGTAGTGTTTAAGCAAAGCAGAATTCATTAAAAGTAGTGTTTCAGCAGATGAAAGTTAATCAAGGCATAAACATAAATTACACTAACACACTCTAAAACTAACAGGTGAATCTTGTGAAGAAGGTGGGCCCTCCCTTCTCACAAGATTCCCCTGAAACGAGAAAGCTAGAGAAGGATACTCAAAGCAGTGTTTTATTCATCTATCAAAATATCATATTACAATCTGGAAAGGAAATACATCCCTCTCTCTTGAAGCTTTATTAATACATAAAACTTGGATCCTTCGAATGATGATTTCCTCTTATTTAAAGAGGGAACCCCTTCGATACAATTGATCAAAAATTACAATGTGTATCTGAGTCCTATTCTTAGTCAGATCGACTTTCTAAACCAGAATAGGATGTCCTAGTCTCGAGCAACAAAATGCTATTACAGGTGTTGAATGAGGTATTGTTGTTACGGCTGGAGTAACAACTTATTCTCGTTGCTGCTGATGTTGTTTCAGCGTCGCAATTCATGGGTTGTTTCATCCATGTAAATTGTTCTCTTGACTGTGTCAGCATTATTATGTAGGAGCGATGGTTGGTGCTTAGAGTTTCTTGTTGACTGTTGACTGTGTAATGGCTTCCTTTGTGTTTCAGCATCATCGGTCTTGGCGGCTTCCTCTGTGTTTCAGCATTTGCGGCTCTGGACTGTGTAGCAACTCTATGTTTCAGCATCGTCGTTCCTCGGCAGCTTCCTCTGTGTTTCAGCATCTGCGACTCTGAATTGTGTAACAACTCTGTGTTTCAGCATCTGTGACCCTGGATTGTGTAACAGCTCTTTGTTTCAGCATCTGCAACCCTGGACTGTGTAACAGCTCCGTGTTTTAGCAACAGGCCTCAAATGCTAATCTACAGTTTGAACACTTATACATTTCTAATCAATGGTTAAGTACGAGAGTGATGTCAAATATTATGCAAAATAGATTAAACGTATAGTAATGAGAAGGGACGTTGTATACCTTTGGGATGATCAGATAACATGATAATATGAGTTTAAATATGGGTGATCAAGAGTGTAATAGTGGCAAAAAGTATAGGCAAAAAGGTACATTGTGTGGTCCTAACATTGGTGATGACTCCTCTTTTGAACTAGTGGATCCATTGTCCTGCTCCTTCTCCTCATTTTCCACGCTATCTTCTTCTACCTAAATATAATGAATCTCTCCCTTGCCCATGCACCGGTGGCCTGGGACCCAAGGATCTTTGTAGCTGAAGCAAAGATTCTTCCTCATAAGCTCACGCCTAGTCTCATCATCCAACTTCTCCTTGCCCTTCCATTTTCTCTAGAATGGATTCCTATCTTGATCCCTCTGGGGAAAAAATGGTTTGGAGAAAGTTTTAGTCTTTGGAACTGAGTCTACTAGATCTCGAGTGCGAAGGATAGCATCCGACAAAGTGAGAGGCTTGTATGCCTTCACCCATCCTCTCAAAGGCTCTTTGAGTCCTTCTATGAATAGCATGATCAGCCTAAGTTCTGATATATCTATCACTGCCACAGCTACCCCCTAAAACTTTGTGATGAATGCCTCTATTGTGCCAGTTTGTCTCAACTAGGATAGATCCCTGAAGTGTATCTCAGGATCCTTCCTGTCAAACCTATCCATGAGCCTATCTATAAACTCCTTATAGGAGGTGATGCGACTATGACCCAATGTCACCAGTACATGATACCACCACTTGTGTGCCTCACCCTCCAAGTGTAAGGTTGTGAAACTGATGGCCTCTGTCTCGGTCATCTGGTTGAGCTTGTAATACATGTCTAGCTTCTGTACCCAAGCTCTGGCGGTGTATTTGGAAGATCCTTCGAAAGAAGGGATGGTGAGTTTCCCAACTTTTCAGATGAAATCGAGGTTATGCCCCTATTGTTGTTGTGGTCCTCCCCTCTGTGGCTCTCTGGGGCGGTTCATGAGTCTGAGTCCACAGTACTCGAATAAGGTCATGTCCTGATGGAAGTCATGACCCAATGCTGTGTACTCCCTCCTATACTCTGCAATGTCATCGGCATGAGTGGGTGGCCTCTGTGCTATTGGTGGCGGTGTTGCTACCGGGGGTGCCCTATGGAAACTAGGAAATAAGGGTTTGGGAATCCTACTCATAGAGGTGTATGTGCGAGAGGGTGACTGGGGTCTATTGATTTCTCTCGAGTTCGCTTGTGCTGCATGTGGGACTTGTGTATCTGGGGTGCCCACTCTAGCCAATCTATCAACCACCTTTGCCAAGGACTGAGACATGGTCCGTTGACTAGATAACATACCATTGATAACCTGCATGAAAGATGCCTCTGGATTTACGGGGGCCTTGCCACTTCCCTCTGGTCGCTCATATCTATCTCCTAGCATCCTCTCAGCCTCATGCTCAGCCTCACACTCTACCCTTCTCTCTGCTTCTCTGTGTGCCTCTTCCTCTTCCTCTGAACTAGGAGGAAAAGGGGGAAAATCAGGCCTATGCCTTCTTTCCTGACGCCTATTGTAAGTGACATATTCGTCACCTACGTGTTCACGACCCTCTGGGTCTTCTGCTGCACTCATTGTCTTTAGTCGTAGGCTGGTAGGAATAAAGCTCTGATACCACTGTAATGTTCCTGACTTGGCTAGTCTAGGAAACACTGCTAATGTGTGTGTAGGATCAAAGGTTTACAACATATAAATGATAATACAAATAATAAATGCGACAAAGGACTGTAAAGTTTGTATTATGACATCTCTGTGGATTACAAATGGCCAAATGCGGCTAAATAAACTGACAATACTCGACTAGATCAACAGACAAAGGATCTTAGCCAGAATACAAATAAGCAACTGCGGCTGAATAAAATAACAACACTTGGCTAGATCAAAAGACAAAAGGATATTAGCCGAAATACAAATAAGCAACTAAAAGATAATACCCAGAATATGGGAGCACTGCGGAATCAATGAAGAATGATGGAAGACCTGGATGATCTTCCTAGTGACTAGGGTGTGTCTTTCAACACCGAAATCAGCCAACTGGTGTCTTCCTCCTGGAATACGCTGAACTATCTCTCTTGAGATACACCTCTTCTCCTCACTGACAAGTCATAATCTGCATAATGATGAATTAGGTCGCTAACCCTTCCTTTATAGATTTCCAAAACCCTAAATCATGCTGAAACCCTAAATCACTGCTGAAACCCTAATTCACTGTTGACTTCTATTTTTAGCTCATAATGACTTAAAAGCGTTGTTAACCCCTGTTAGCTCAATGTCACTTTCTGAATATAACACCTATGACTAGAGTGACCTCTAGTAACCCTGTTTACCCCTCTTTGGCCCTGCCTATAGTCTAATGGGGTGGTTTAGACCATTAAGCCTCCTTTTCTGGAGCTCCTATTTGGAAAGAGACATTACAACCTTTTTCTCCTATCTCAACATTTTGTTATGAGTTCTTAGCTCTTTTAATTCATTTAACTCAGTTTCTTCTTTCTCCCATTTATGTTTCTGATATGCTAATTCTTCGACCCATTTTTCTCTTAATTTCCTAATGGATTTTTGATGTTAAGGCAAGGGAATGATAACTTGTTTAAATAATGATTCTTGGTACTTCCACTTATTCACTTCAGCCAATAGAAAAATAACATTTCCTATGTTAGGTTGAGGTTTTGTTTTCATACCGTTATCCATGACTTCCAATAGATCTTCATTCTGCACATCTTGATCAACAAATTCCAAGGGATCCTCTGTTTGTATGGATTCATCAACAATACTAGCTGGGGTTTCAGTTTGTATTTCTTTATCCACAGATGGATGTTCTTGTGTTTCTCCATCAAACAATTGAGTGTTTTTCATAATTGGCACCACTTGTTATTTTGAGATAGTGGTTTCCTTTGGCTTCCAATTTTTAACAGACTGTATCTCTTTAGTTTTTTTAGGAGGAATCTCAACAAGTTGTGCTTTTCCATTGACAATTACTTGTTCCTCTTGCAAAATCACTTTATATCCACCCCCTTTGAATATGTTAGCACATTCATAACACATATATTCATGGGGTCCTTCTTCAATTTTATCTCCCATACTTTCAAATGTTTATGCAACATGCCAATGTACCCAAGGTATGATATCTTGCCTTGGATTTCCTCATTTATTTCAAATTTTCCCATAGTTTTGAGACCTCTTGTTTCAGCAATTGATTCTCATAAATCAATCCTTCAAGTTGATTCTCCTTTTCGTTGACCTAATTACTAGCTTATTTGGATGTCTTATTTGTTTGCTTTTGACTAACAACAAGATCTTGTGTATCAACAACATTAATATTGGGCTGTCAACTGGTTCTTGTGGAGCAGTTGCATCTTTTCTTTGTTATTGTTCACCTACTGGTTCTTGTTTAACAACAAGTGAACGAGGATAAATAATAGGAATTAAAAGCTCAACTTTCTTCATTTTTGCTGCTTCTTCTGTGACAAAGGCTCTGGTTCTTCATTTTGCTGCTTCTTTCCTTTTTCAGATGGAGGAATTTCTTCCTTAATTATGCATGGCTAGAAATCTATGGGAGGACTTTGTTCACTTATTTCAACAACTTCTATTTTATCGTTGAGAAAAGGATGTGAAGAATCATCATGCATAGCAGATGATTCTTTCTCCATGTCCTCTCATTTTATATTAAGTTCTGTAAGTTCTTCCATTGGAACATTTTCTGGTATAATTTTAGTGTTTTCATAAGGTGTTCTTATACTCACTTCTTTCTCAATATCACCCACTTAATTATTTGATTGGATCACTGTGGGTGATCCTTGAGGACTCTGTTCAAATATTTTTGTAGGCTCTTCCTGATCAACATAATCAAGGTCAAAACCCTCCTAGTCATTACGATCTGAATGCATCACAGTTTCTGACATAGCTTTAGGGCTATTGATTTTTTTAGTTTCTCCACTCTTCTTCCCTTCTTCTTCCAAATTTTTTTCATTTCTCTCATCACTACCAGTTTCAATTTCAACTTCTTCCTCTGCATTATTGGATATAAGTCTTGGAGGGGCTCTATTTCACAGATTTAGTTCCCTATCTACTAGCAATTTTATCAATCCATGATTTGTGATGCATGCTACTGGCACTCTTGTCCGTCTAGGATAATGAGCCATGTTTTGCAGAGTTTTTAACAGATAGTAAGGCATGTTTACTAATCTACGATGGCGAAGATGGGATAACAAAATGAAGTCATGATTGTAAACAAATTTGTACCTACCTTCACAGGTGATGTACTTTTTCAGGAATATAGAAACTTGTTGCCATGGATGTGGTAAAGATTCAAGTGTTGTACTTCATCCTTTGGGTTGAAATTCTTCTCCCTCTTCCAAAAACTCTTTCTTTGATGTGGGAAGTGGCATTTTCCAGCAAAACCATTGTGTACCGGTTTTGGGTAAAATGGTAACTTCTTCTATGGCTTCCTTTGTTACTTCAACTCCTATTCCTCCTACCCTTGAATTGTCTATTTCTAAATTTTGATAAAATTCTAGTGCCGCATCACTATCAAACCCTCTCAACCGTTCAAAATAATTAATCCATCTTGGCTCCTTGAAATTTATGTATGTTGCCGGAAAATGGAGCAGACAAGATAAATATTTAGGCTTGTGTCGCACAGTTGGTCCACTCATGTTTGACAACTTCAATTTATCAGTTACAATGATTGGAATTTCGACTCGTCTCCATGTTTCAAACTCATATTCACATAATTGCAAAGTTATGCATGCGTAGAAGGGAAATTAGTTATGGAAATGAAAGGTGGTGAAATATTTGTCGATGATGATTGAACAGAATGGAGGTAGAGTTGGCGAGGTATAATGGATGATGAAGTGGCATACTATGGAAACGAGTATAATTGGTTGATGAAAATAACGTGAAATGCCACAAAGGAATAATCATTACTCATTTATCATATCCCACATTATCACACATGAAAAGAATATTAACGTACCTTTGGACACTTACCAATGGTATTTGATGATGTTTCTTTGTCATTTTTTAAATTGGAGGCGCTTTTTAATAAATCCACAGTTAATTAATGAGAAATGGTAATGTATGAGCATTTGTCGAAAAATTTGGCAGAGAAAATAGGGATTTGTTGGAAACAACAAGAAAAATGACAATGTTTCAGAAAATTACAGAAAAGTAGAAGTGTTTCAACGAAATGGCAGAAAAATAGCGATGTTTCAGTGAAATGGCGGAAAAATGGCGGTGTTTCAACAAAATGGCAGAAAAAATTAGCGCAAAATTTTCTCCATCTTCTATGTTGCTATGATTATGCTTTCGCTTCCTGTAATGTTTGAAACAACAAATCTACCAACACAAATCTTTACCGAGCTTATTAATAAAATCCAAAAGAAAATAAATTAACTAATTTTTTATGCTAATCAAAACAATGTGCAATTTATTTAGTACATGATTTATTAAAAATGCACAGTGAAAATTTTACAAAAAAGTGATAACCTGAATCTGCAGCGATTTGAGAAACAAATTCTTCTTTTTGCAATGGTCGTTGATACATTCGTAAACGATGTCCTTTTGCAAAGATTGGTGTTTCTACATCATTGATGGTCTTTAGTTTAACAACCCCCATTATCAAATATTGTGTCTACCTTGTATGGATCGAGCCATTGTGTTTGCAACTTCCCTTTGAAATCCTTAAAGCGTGAATCATACAACAACACCCAATATCCATTCTGAAATATTTTCTTCTTAATAACCGATCATGCCATTTGGAGCACTATTGTTGGATTACAAAAGTTTGGTGTAGAGCTGCTGAATGTTTTTCATCTTATTCATTAAGTTGTTAAGCCTTTTCTTTTGAGCTTCTGTCAAATCCAAGTTCACACTCAAAGCAATTTTCAGTGTTTTGATTTCAAATTCAACCAGAAACACAACATTCCTTCCATACACAAGTTTGTAGGGAGAAAATCCTATTGTGTTTTTCCAAGTGGTTTTGTATAACTAGAGTGCTTCAGGTAGTCTTTTAGCCCAATCCCCGCGATGACTTTTTACATTTTTTTGTAAGGATTGATTCAATTACTATTTTTGTACTTTCCACTTGGTCATTTGATTGTGGATGATAGGGTGAAACCATCCAATGTTGAATGTGAAATTTCTCCATAAGTGCCTTAATCAAATGAGATGTGTACAACGGTCCTCCATTTGTAACGAGTTTTGTAGGTATCCCATACTTGGTAAAGATTTCTTCAAACATAAAGTATGAAACAACTTGCTCTGTGGCTCTAGTGAGTGCCTTAGCTTCAACCCATTTAGTCATATAATCTGTGTAGACCAGTATGTAATGTTTCTGATTGGATGGATGGTTTATGGTCCCAACAAAATCAAGATCCCATCTTTCAAATGGATCTATCACAAGTTGGGGTTGCAATGGAATTTCATTTAATCGATTATGCTGGCCCATTCTCTGACGACTATCACATGTTTGCACATACTTTTTAGCATCCTGGAACAAATTTGACTAGTAATACCCCATTCACAGTATCTTGTATCCAATTCTTTTATCAGCAAAGTGGCCTCCATAAGGCCCATCATGACAAGCCTTTAAAAGGTCATATAATTCATCTTCTCTCACACACCTTCTTACCTCAAAATCTGGTCTAGTATGAAAGAGATACCCACTTGTCCACTTGTACCTTTGTAACGACCCCAGTCGTTACGACAACAAAAGAGACGTACAACATGTAAAAAGAAATCCTTTTGTTTTTCTTTTAATTCTTCATTAGGTAATTAAAACATCATAATAAATAAAAATTTCATCGACACAACCTTCACCTAAATTAACGTAACAATCTCAATCATTAATCATCAGTTATGACACAAGGCAGACACATCATCATCATCATGAACCAACACATGTAACAAACATTCCAAGGCGCAATATAACTTAATCACTTAAATCGATTAAGAAATGACGTAAGCCAAGGAACGAGATAAACAATTTTCTAAACCATCGTACATGGCATAAAATCCAAGGCGCAAGGAGTTTAACATCTACAAAAATCATCCGTTAATAAATTTAAGGGCGCAAAAGGTTGTTAATCCATTATTCATTGGTGCATTAGTTGACGCAATAAAACATAGTAAACCATCATTAGTTGATACATCAATGATGCCAGTAAGGGTTGTGAACCCATCATTGAAAAATAAAATCCAATTACACAAAAACCTAAAATCGAGAACTCAATTTATGACATAAAGATCCTCTACGCAAGAAGTCCAAAATCTAAAACAATCATTCACACATCAACTTTACTTCGATGGCGCTAGAGAATCTATTATTATCCCAATTCATTTCATGCGCAAATAACTTAATCATCTCCAGTTCGAGGCACATGAGATTAATAACGAAGCAATCACACACCCATTGAAATTAAGGCGTGCAAGTAAAATTTATTACCAAACTAACCATACGTCACCGTTAATGAAATGCACGTGAGTAATCAAGGATAAAACAATCATTGTCAGCATAAACTATTCAATGCATGCAAGCAAAACAACTACATAACTCATCAAGTCAGCATTAATTTCATGATGCAAGACTTACCATCAAATTCATTTCCATGGCTCTGCATAGTATAGTTATCAATCAATCATACTTCAATCATCACTAATCATGGCGAGGAAAGAAATTCTACTACAAAAAAAATCCTTTTGAGGATGCAAATTTCCATCGATGGAACCGTCCAATGATGGTTCAACTATAACCGACACTTATCAAGAATGACGCCATCAACACCGATGGTTGCAGAGGCTGCCATGGATTGAAGGCTCTAAAGGGTAGAAAAGAAATTCGAAGGGGTAAATATGCATCTGAACTAAGGGAAAGGAAGGAAAACGAAAATGAAACCCAAATCCTGGATCTGCAGTCTTCGACGTAGGCAACAAAAATCGTTTCTTGCTACACCAATACTACGACGTTCTCGGGCTGAATTCCAGTTCAAAAATTGGATTAAGCAAGCTGTGTAGAAGGGTCCGTTTGGAGCACGATCTTCTTATAAAAGGTTGATCAGTGAGAATATAGGAATCGAACACAAATATTAACACCAAGATTCACTGAGCAACTAGAATAAAAGCAGAGTTTTTCTGAGTGTGAACGCAATTCAACAATCCTGAGGACAGTGGGTAATCCAGGCGGAGAAAAAAACAGTAAACAAAAGTGTGGCCAATCATTTTGCCTGGAATAAAAACGCAGAAGGTAAATGAACCACAGGTTAAAACACCCGGTGCACGGCTATGGTTTCCAGAAGAGCCGACGTTTCATAGTAAGAAAAAAATAGCAAGCGCACAAGAGTCTCATATGAGCTAAGCCTCAACAAATAGTAGGAAATTAACAACTGAGATCGCTCCCAAAAAATATATACATCAATTATACTTCAATGAAAAACTGCGGATATTCCGTTACAATGTACAATCATGATATTACCAAGAACGCATGAGTTTTATGAACATTCAGACCCAAATTCCATTAACATCAATATTCAATACAAAAAATTTCCTTGATTTTGGTTAACACATAAATAATTAAATATACAGTACCGTGACCAAGAGATTGGGGAAGTGGAGTTGTGCGTCTGTCCGACAACCATTGCAAGGCCTTTCCAAGCTTGCACCTCGTCGATCCGACTTCGTCTTCTTGCTAATCATTGAGACCTTACTGATATATCCCATCCAACGTTAGGAGTACTCTTCTTCCCCCTGAGACCCCTCGAGCCGCAAAGGGGCCATGCACACAAAAAACAGAGAAGAATCTAGATCCTAGCTCGCCTCGCAAGATCGAGCTACCACTCCCTTTTCAATCTTGGAATCCCAACTCCCACAAGAAAAATCAGTCAAGAAAAATTTCAGCAACATAACCTTACACATGTCGGTCGTGATCCATTCCCCTCGTCGACCATTTATTTTATAGACTTCTTTTAGTTACTAGTTTCCCAAATGCACATTAAATTATTTTTATTAGGAAAATTCTCCCACATACACTTGTTACCTGATCCCTTAGTTGCACCAGAAATTCATTTAATTAATTAATTAAATTTTTCAATTTCCCTCACCCACCTAAAATCGTTCATAAAAGCACTCCTCGATGTCCCTTTATTCCCTTGCA
>JZKD02S1672663.1:3174385-3201410 GCA_000966675.3 Picea glauca
CTGATTACAAGGGATGAGAAAGAGAGGCTTGAGATTTGAAACAATCATGGTTGATGACTATAATGATGGGAAGTACGAAACCATGTGGTTTGATGAAATAATGATTTGAAAAGATTCTCTATATCATGCAGAGATCATCTCCCAGTCTCTAAACGATTTTTTCTCCTTCCTTTTTGGTGACTAATTGAAATTATAAAACGTCAAACCCGACAGTTTAAGCATGTGAAAGGACGTGATGACTCCTCCCACACTCCTACGATTTTGATGGCTAAAATAGCCCTGAATTTATTTGTTTAAGCTACCGAAAGATAAGGCTTTCGGTAGATAAGAAGCACTTTTGAAGAAGCGCCTAAGCCACCGAAACTTGAGATTTGACTTAAATCAAATAAAAGTGAAACCAAATGTTTTATCTAACTTTATTACATGCATAAATATCCTAGGATACTGGATCGAATTTTTCCAAAAATAGAAAGTCATGAAACTGTCCCAAGAAAATAGGCAAAGATCCTATAAAATAGGTCAATTCCTATTCTTGGGTGATCTTCATGTGTTTCAGATTCTTCAATAGGTGTAGTAGGCCTTCCAAGGCTGATGGATTTTCATGAATATCACCCAAGAATAGGAATAGACTTATTTTATAGGATCTTTGCCTATTTTCTTGGGCTAGTTATTGACTTTCTATTTTTGGAAAAATTCGATTCAGTATCCGAGGATGTTGAAACTTTTTGTAAAGGCTATAAAGACAAAAATATTGGAAGAATGAAGGGTTCGACTTTGATTTCTAGACTCTATTGTTATTGTGATAGATACACTTTCTTTAATATATTCAGCCTACAAGCTTCTTTCATTGTTATTTTCAGAGTTTCTTTTCATTTCTATTATATGCCTATGAGTTGAATTTATTTCTTTGTCTCTGTTTAAATGTCCTATGGTAACTGTCATCTTACCTTTGATCATTAAACAAGAATCATAAGCATCCAATACTAGTTTGTTGACCCATCATATATATGGTTTATGTATGTTCTGGTTAATTGATTGGTTTCCTATCCATCTGATTTACAAACCTATCTGATAATAGCTCTTGAAGGCCTTGTACTGTTTGAATATAACTAGACTGTCTTGAAGATACAATCCAGAGATTTAGATATTCATCTTGATCCAACCCCACACCCATTATTGAGTAAATAATTACAAAAGCAGTTAAGTTGCCAGGCATCTCTGAGATACAACCTAGGAGAGTTTCATGGAGTGATAACAAATTGGCATCGTTGCCGGGGACAGAGATTGAAGCTCAAATTCCTTGGGAAATGACATAGATCCAACTTTGATGATAGACAAAGTGTGGACACTATTTTGGTTGTAATCATCTATCTGGCGACTCTATTGGAACGAAGTGGCTCCGAGAAGGGCTCATACCAGAGAAAATCAAGAAAGGCCATTGGCAACACCAATTGCAGACCCTGAGAAGATCATCAGAAGTGGAAAATCACTGCAAAGACAAACTTCCAGATCTACAAGAGCATCTAGACCAGGTATTTCAAGAAGCACTTCTTCACTTGTATCTAGAGAAACTCTTGTTGAATCCACTTCTGCTGAAACTTCTAGTTCTCAGAAAATTGTAATTGAGTCAGAAAGATTGAAGGCTGATGAGCCTTCAATTTCTTCTGATGTTATAGATCCTATTTATGAGAATATTACTATATCCAACTTAGGAGGAGAATTTGTAGAATCTATCCAAGAAGAGGAATCTTCTTCTTCCTTGAATTCTTCACAAACTGAGTCTAGACAAAGTTTTTTCTATACCCATACTAGTTTTCCCATTCTTGAAGATATTTTACAAGACCTTTCCTCTAAGGGTTAGGAAAACTTGGCCTTCTTGCTTGGCCATTTTTACAGAGCTTCTTATTTCCCACCTTATTCAGGAACCGCATTCTAGGGTAGTCATTCTATCAGTGCTTCCACTTCATTCCCCAATGAAGTAAAACCACCATTTTCCATAGTCCCATCTATCCCATCTCAACCGTCATCTACAAAAACTTCTTCCTCTGCATCAACCCCTAAGATCGCCATGGATGATATTTTGACAAAAATGGAATGGATCTTAGCCAATAGGTATGCTCCTCTTGTTTTTCCCAATCCCTTGTCAGCCATGCCAACAAGAGATTATTAGAAGTACATGCCCAAGTTTACTGGATCTAGAGATTATACTATTGAAGAGAACATAGAGGTTTTTTATGCTTATGCTGAGAACATTAACATTTCTGAGGAAGATGTTTGGACCAGAATTTTTGTGCAGAGCTTGGATGGGCAAGCTAGGAAGTGGTTCAAGGAACTGCCATCTAATTCAGTGGTAGGTATTGAGAAATTAGATGAGGTGTTTTTGAAACATTGGGGAGAAATAAAAGACATTTTGTATTATATTACTGAATTTGGAAATTTAAGAAGAGAAAATGGTGAATTTGTCTCAGACTTCACCAAAAGATTCAAGAAGATGTTTGGCAAGATCCCTGCAGAGATCAAGCCAACTGATGCATCAACAAAGATTACTTACTCTTCTGCCTTTGTTCCAAAATTGTGCTTAATCCTTAGAGAAAGAAGGTCATCCACACTCTCCTTAATGCAAGATGATGTTCTTGAGGTTGAATCTAACATTGTGGCATCCTAGAAACTTAAAGGAAAGTTTGAGAGAAAGAAGTCATCTGTCGATCCTCCTTCTTCTTCAAATACAAAAATGGAAAAGATGGCCAAAATGTTGGACATCTTGACTTTGGAGATGTCAAAACTGAAAATTCAGACTCAACAACAAGAAAGAAATAAAGAGCCTAATGCCTATGCTCTTAGGAATCCCAGTGCATTCCCTTACAGAAGGAACAACCAAAAGGCCCAGATCCTTCAGAGAGACAAGAATGCAGCTAAATACCAAAGGGTCAGGGCCCCTTTCCAAAATGTCGTGCTAGAAGAAGAGCAGGAGCTATCTCATGGTGAAGTTGAAGAAGAAGATGACATAAATTGCTTTGGGGATGATGCAAATTCCTCCTTGACACAAACAAATTATGAGGAGGCCCTCATGAATGAGCAGATTAATGAGGCAAGCATTGGAGAATATATTTATTAGACATATGATTAGCTAGGTTATAATTTAAGATCTAAGACTACTCCTCCGAAGCCATTGCTTGCTACCCCCGGAAAAAAGAAAGATGTTGTTGCCAAGCAGCCTGCTGCTTCTACAAAGCAGATCTCCACTCCTGCAAAACAAAAAAAGAAGCAATTTTAGCCCCAAGCTAAAGAACATGTTTCCCTTAGAGCTCCCTCTAACGAGGTAAGACCTTTTGAAAAAATATCATATTCATTTAATTTCGAATCAGAAATTCAGAAGGTAAAGATACCTATGCCATTGACTGAACTTATGAAGAATGACATATTCAAGTCTACTATCCTGAAGTCCCTTCAACCAAAGACTCCCATAGTTGTTGATTATGTAAACCTTCAAGATGATAAGCCCATGGTGACTATAGGACCTATTATAGAGGACCAAGATGATTCGTGTCCACCCTTCTACATATCCCTGAATATCCATGACAAGATCCTTCACAACTGCTTGCTTGAATCAGGAGTGTCACACAATCTTATGCCTAAAGTAGTGATGAATGAGCTTGGGCTTGACATCACAAAACCTTACCATGATCTCTTCTCTTTTGACTCTAGGAAAGTTAGATGCCCTAGCCTCATAAAATACCTTGTCGTAAACCTTGCCCAACTACCAATGAGAAGCATGGTAATGGATGTTGTAGTGGTTGATATTCCACCCAAGTTGAGCCTCCTCTTGTCACGTTCATGGAGAAAAAGTCTAGGTGGTACCCTACATATGGATATTTTGTATGCCACAGTCTCGGTGTTTGGAGGAGAGGTAAAGAGAATTTACAGAGAGAGTCAGCTTGCCTACATCATTAGTGATGAGAAAAGTTATGTAAATCATCCCATCTATGCATTGGACACGGATTTTGGGGCATGCATTCTGCAAATAGATGATTCTCATCCAACTCATTTGCAACTCATAAAGCCTACTTATCAGTAGTCTAAGGGAGAGAGTACTCCTATCTAGAGCAAGTTCTTTGATTGTGCCAGTACCAAAGACTCAGCAGGTGCAGGTGTAGTTTTGATTTCTCCTTTAAAGGAGACTATTCATTTGTCTTTTAAACTTGATTTCAAAACTACCAACAATATAGAAGAGTATGAGGCTTTGTTGTTGGGATTAAATGTTGCCAAGGAGATGGGAATCAAAGTTATAAAGGTGTTTGGAGATGAAGATCTCATCATACAACAAGTGAGCAGTACTTTCCAAGAAAAACATGCCAGGTTGAAAGCTTACAGGGATGAGGTATGGAAACTCAGGGACTCTTTTTCCATTTTTGATATTTCTTATATACCTAGAGCTATGAATCACCTAGTTGATTCCCTTTTTGTCTTGGCCAGTATGTTCATTCCTCCCATGCCTTCTACACTGAAATATGAAATCCAAGTCAAATACAGACCATCCCTGCTATACAATGTTAAGTATTGGAAAGTCTTTGAAGATGACGATGAGCTTAGTAGATTTCTCCATGTTGTAGATGAATTTTCTGATATACATATTGACCAGGAAAATCATAATGTAGAGGAATCCAAAAATCCTAAGTTGAAGAGAAAAATGGGTCAACATGATATTGTTCAGCTGCCCAACAATTATATACCTTGGGGTTTGGTGCCTCTTGAGAAGCTTTTTGACCAAAATGATGTCCCCTACAAACCTGATAAGAAGGATAAGGATCCTTCTATCCATGAGCACAATATAGGAAGCCCGAGTCATCCTAAATTCATAAATTTGTCCATTGCATTAACTACTGATCAGAGGTCAGAATATTGCAGCATTATGAAGGAATTTGCTGATGTTTTTGCCTGGAAATATAGTGATCTCAAAACCTATAATCCAGATGTCATTCAACATAATATTCCCTTGGAGAAAGACACCATACCATTCAAACAAAAGTTGATACCTATCAGTCCTCTCTTGTTGCCTATAATCGAAAAAAAAATCAAAAAGCTCCTCGATGCCAAAATCATAATTCCACTAAGATACTCTAAATGGATTGCAAACCTAGTGATAGTGAGGAAGAAAAATGGTGAGATTAGGTTATGCGTTGATTTTATAAACCTAAATAAATGCTCCAATAAAGACAACTATCCCCTACCCAAGATGTAACACCTGCTTCAGATAATTTCAGGAGCCAGTGTCATGTCTTTCCTAGATGGATTCTTAGGCTATAACCAGGTTTCTGTACACCGTGATGACCAAGAAAAAAATTCCTTTACTACTCCTTGGGGTACCTTCATGTATTCCAAGATGCCATTCAGGCTAATGAATATCGGGGCCACCTTTCAGAGGGCCATGGACATAGCTTTTGTGGGAGAGAAGGACAAGTTTGTACTCATCTATATTGATGATATCATAGTTTATTCCAGTAGTCATGAAGAGAATCTAAAGAATCTGAAAAGGGTATTTTTGAAATGCAGACAGTTTGGGATTTCGCTTAACCCAAAAGAGTCTCAATTTGCTCTCAAGAAGGGTAAGCTCCTAAGACACATTGTTTCAGCAGAGGGAGTGAAAATTGATCCAACCTGGGTGGAAGCAATTCAAAAGTTGTCCATGCCAAGTTCAAAGAAGGATATCCAATCCCTACTCGATAAGATCAATTTTGTCAGAAGTTTTATTCCTAATTTCGCTAAGTTGGTTAAACATATAACCTCTATGCTAAAAAACGGGTCTGAGATCAAATGGACAGACAATGCAAGAAGTTCATTTCAGGATATCAAACAGGCTATCATGGAATCTCCTACTCTATTTAGTCCAGATTACACCAAGAAGTTCTATATTTTCTCTTTTGCTTCTTATGACACAGTGGTAGTAGTCTTGTTACAAAAATATGATGAAAGTCTTGATCACCCGGTGGCTTTCTTCAGAAAATCACTCAGGGATGTTGAACTAAGGTATGATATTATATAAAAACAAGCCTATGCTCTCATTAAGTCATTAAAATATTTCATAATTTATATCCTCCATGCAAAGGTTGTTGCCTATGTTCCTTCAGCCTCTATGAAGGATGTCTTTACCCAGCCTGATATTGATGGAAAGAGAGCTAAATGGATTGCAAAGATGATTGAGTTTGACATAGAAGTGAAGCCCACCAAGCTGGTAAAAGGAAAAGGCCTTGCTAAGCTCATGACAGAAGATAATTTTGATCTTTTAGGCATAAATTTCATTGGGGTAAGTTCATCAAGTTTGCAGACAGGGGTAGTAGCAGAAGAGAAACATGTCAGCCAACATGTGGCCGCGAATTTGTCTTCATGTGAGTGGTATTCATGTATTATTCATTTTTTTATAGAAGTTGGAGGTTTCTCCTAAACTTAGCATGACTAAAGCCCGAGCCCTTAAGCTCAGAGAAATTAAATTTTGCATTAATGATAATCTTTTGTATTGGAAAGATCCTTCTGGTTTACTGTTGAGATGTTTGAACAAAGATGACTCAGCTGAAGTCATGCATCAATTCCATTCAAGTATTTGTGGAGGCCATTATTATTGGAAGACCACAAGTCATAAAATCCTAAGGGATGGGTACTATTGGCCTTTTCTTTTTTTAGATGTGTGCGCCTTTGTGAAATCTTGTGATAAGTGCCAAAGATTCACAGGGAAGCAACAACTCAAATCTCTGCCCCTGAGACCTATTGTAGTGAATGGTCCCTTTCAACAATGGGGCTTAGATTTCATAGGAGATATTAATCCTTCATATAGTGGTCAACATAAGTGGATCCTGGTAGACACTGACTATTTTACTAAGTGGATAGAGGCAATCCCCACTAGAAATGCCACTCATCAAGTCGTCATGAAGTTTCTCTACGAAAACATCCTGATCAGATTTGGTTGCCCAAAAAGGATAGTGACAGATAATGAAACATCCTTTAAAGTTGATTCATTGGTTGACATGTGTAAGTGAATGGGCATTCAATTGGTACACTCTACATCCTACTACCCTCAAGGAAATGGCCTTGCTGAGTCATCTAATAAAAGTCTAGTCAGAATCATTAGAAAGTTGTTGGAGGATAATCAAAAGAGTTGGGATTTTAAACTAAAGTTTTCTCTTTGGTCTGACAGAGTGACCATTAAGAAATCTATAGGGACTTCTCCTTTCAAACTAGTTTATGGCACTGATGCCATTTTTCCCATTCAGCTAGTTCTACCAGTGGCTAAGTTCTTTCAAGAAGAACAAACTGAATCAAATGATATGGTGAGAAGAATGATTGACTTGGTAGAATTGCAGCAAGTCAGAGAACAGTTGGTGGATAAATCAAAAGCTCATCAGAAGAGGATCAAATATACTTTTGACAGAAAAGAAAAGGTGGACAACTTTTAGGTTGGTGACTGGGTTCTGAAATGGGATGCCCTCAGACAAGATAATGGCAAGCATGGCAAGTTTGACTCTTTGTGGACCGGTCCTTTCATGATAACTCAAGTACAACACAACAACACTTTCATTCTGCAAAGCCTGGAAGGTGAAGAAATGTTTGGTGGCCCAGTCAATGGGTGTTTTCTGAAACTCTATTTTATCTAAGGCTTCAAAGCCTTGCCATTGTAAATTTTGTTTTCAGTTTTTKTTTTTGCAAAATAACTCCATGCCCAATGGAAACACTAGTAGATAGGTTTGAATTTTTGTCTTATAGGAAAGGCATTGGTTCTGTGKTTCTTGAAACCTCATAGAGAGGCTTTCACCCCCAATAGGAGCCAGTGTTATCTCCTCAAATAAATTAATCAAGTTGTTTCATTTTAGGTGATAKGATGTCATTTGAAAATACATTTAAAATTTYTAAAATSTCATTTTTGAGGGATTTATGCATGTAATAAAGTTAGATAAAACATTTGGTTTCATTTTTATTTGATTTAAGTCAAATCTCAGGTTTCGGTGGCTTAGGCGCTTCTTCAAAAGTGCTTCTTAACTATCGAAATCCTTAGCTTTCGACAGCTTAAACAAAGAAATTCAAGCTATTTTAGCCACCAAAATCACAGGAGCATGGGAGGAGTCAACATGTCCTTTCACATGCTTAAACCATCAGGTTTGAGGTTTTATAATTGCAATTAGCCACCTAAAAGACAGGAGAAAAAACCTTTTAGAGACTGGGAGATGATCTCTGCATGATATAGTGAATCTTTTCAAATCGTTGTTTCATCAAACCACATGGTTATGTACTTCTCATCATTACAGTCATCAACCATGATTATTTCAAATCTCAAGCCGCTCTTTCGCATCCCTTGTAATCAACACCACGTTCTAGTGCATGCCTCATACTTCTCATCCTTGTCACAACCGAGCCAAATCTTCCTAAGTCTACGCTGTGTAATTTTTCCCAAAAACCTGGTTTTCCAATTGTAGGTGTATAGGAACATTGCGACAAATGAATAAAGGAGGATCAACTCTGAGGAAAGAGCTAGATGATATCAGTTACTTGGAATCGCACTCAGAGGTATGCACACTTTTCAGAGACGTAGGTTGCTATAATTTTTGTAAAAAATTACAGAGCTCTCACCAGAAGGTGGCATAAGATTTTTCCCTGACTTTCGATGGAAGGAAAGAAACCATCGGTCAAGATGAATTCAAGGTGGATGAAGACCTCATAACTGAGGTGACAGATCTTCCCAGGACTAGAGAAAACTGGTTCAAAACCATTGTCACAAAGATTGTTGAATTCAGGTCCTACTTGAAACCATAACACAAGGGTTTGATATGGAAGAAAGACATTCCCGTGTCTTTCCTTGAAGAGAAATGGCAACAGTTACTAAAATCCATTCTGGTTTATATAACTTGTGAAGGTAGATATAATAGGGTGATGATTTATCATTTCAAGCTCATGAATCATTTCACTGGTAGAAACCCACTAAATCTGCCCTATTATCTCCACATAATATTATCTAATATGTCTCATCAAGTCAAGGCTAATCCCAATAAAGTTTCAGGCAGGCTATCCCACCATGGTTTGATTAAACTTTTGGTTTATGAGATGTTGTAGAGAATAAGAAAAGGATGGAATTACTTCTTGTTCTGGAATGATTTTCAGACTGATGTACAACCAGAGGGTAAAAAGAGTCCTCGGTCCAAGAAGTCTTCTACTCCCAGAAGTGGAAAGAGGAGGAGGAGAGCTATCTCTCCAGTTCTAGTTAATTAACGTTCTCCTTTTTCTAAGCTTAATAAAACTAAGAAGAAACTAAACTTCAACAGTGAAACAAAGAAGGCCTAAGAACCCCCAGTGAACAAGAGCATTCTTAATCTTCCCTACACAGACTTGGAGGATGAAGAGCACCAGATTGAAACAAAGCATGAATATTCAGTTACCACAGGGCATGAAAATTCAGTATATGTAGATGTATTCACAACAAGGTATGAAGATCTTCCATCACCTACACACCAAGAAGAACAAGAACTACAAGTTGCGGATGCCTCATCTAGCAAAAAAGTGAAGCAGAGTAAATCAAAGGAAATCAAGAAGCTTAAAAAGAAGTTAGGTCAACAAGAAGTGCTAGAAAGGGTAATTAAAACTAGATATGAAACCCTATCGAAGAATTTTGCAGAAAGAAACTCAACCTTAGAGAGATTAGCACATGAACGCATAAAGGAAAAGAAAAAGAAGGAGAAGATTGTAAAATATTACAACAACTTATGGAGAGTAGCTCAAGAATTGAAGAAAAAGGTCAGGTCTTTAAGGTCGCAAGCTATGTATTCAAGACACCAGTCACAAACACATGTTACTCTTGAAGCCCTAGTAGAGGTAGTAGTTCATTGCAATGAACCAGAGGTGGCCAACAATCCTACAGTTTTTTAGCAAGATGCAGAAGCCTTAGAAGATCAGCCCTAAGGCGTTTTGGAGCTAAGACAAAAGGTATTTTGAAATTTTTATAATTTCA
Source organism: Picea glauca (assembly GCA_000966675.3). Classification (NCBI taxonomy): domain Eukaryota; kingdom Viridiplantae; phylum Streptophyta; class Pinopsida; order Pinales; family Pinaceae; genus Picea; species Picea glauca. Next base: position 3,184,371 of record JZKD02S1672663.1, read on the forward strand.
CTAAAATAGACCTTTCAGTGGCTTAGGAAAACATTTTGATTGTTCATTAGCCACCGAAAGCAGAGCTTTTGATAGCTAATTGGTCCATATTTTGTCTATTCTAGCTACCGAAAGCACTGACAGGGCAGAAAGTTAGTATTTTTTCACAGATCCAGGTTTTACTTGTCCAAAAGCCTTGGGAATAGTTCCAATCAATAGACAATAATTAATGACATCTTTATCAAGAGTCTGTTTTGATTTTGGAGATGCTCTACAAGGCAGAAAGGTTGAAATTGGTTAGCTATTTTCAGGGATAAAACTGTTTTATTGTCAGCAGGTGTCATTTTCGACTTCTCTCATATCTCATGAAAATCCATCAGCCTTGGAAGGCATACTACACCTGTCGATGAATATGAAGGACATGAAGATCACCCAAGAATAGGAATTGACCTATTTTACAGGATCTTTGCCTATTTTCTTGGGCCAGTTATTGACTTTCTATTTTTGGCAAAATTTGATCCTGTATCCTAGGATCTTGGAACTTTTTGTAAAGGCTATAAATCCAAAAATATTGGAAGAATGAAAGGTTTGAATTTGATTTCTAGACTCTACTATTATTCTGATACAGACACTTTCTTTAATATATTCAACTTGCAAGCTTCTTTCATTATTATTGTCAGACTTTCTTTTCATTTCTATTCTATGCCTATGAGTTGAATTTATTTCTTTGTCTCTGTTTAAATGTCCTATGGTAACTGTCATATCTTACCTTTGATCATTAAACAAGAATCATAAGCACCCACTGCTAGTTTTTTGACCCATCATATATATGGTTTATGTATGTTCTGGTTAATTGATTGGTTTCCTATCCATCTAATTTACAAACCTATATGATAATATCTCTTGAAGGCCTTGTATTGTTTGAATATAACTAGACTGTCTTGAAGATACAATCCAGTGATTTAGATATTCATATTGATCCAACCCCACACCCATTATTGAGTAAATAATTACAAAAATAGTTAAGTTACCAGGCATCTCTGAGATACAACCTAGGAGAGTTTCTTGGAGTGATAACATAACCCTTCTAGGCAAGGTCGTTGGCCCTGCAGCGAAAATGAACCTGCGACCTTATTCTGGTGCTGGATCTGAGAATCCTATATGTGGGGTAGCAAAAGATGGTAACACTGAAATACGTGTGAAAAAGAGGGTTGCATGAGATTCATGGTACCTTTTTCTCAAGAAGGGATTGGGTTCCTGTGATTGAAGACAAGGAACCGCTAGTTGTTGAGGAGGGAAGCTTGTTGGAAGGTTGTAGAGGATTCCATGGATTGAAGGCTCTAAAGGGTAGAAAATAAATTTGAATGGGTAAATATGCATCTGAACTAAGGGAAAGGAAGAAAAATGAAAATGGAACCCAAATCCTGGATCTGCAGCCTTCGATGTAGGAAGCAAAAATCGTTTCTTATTACACAAATACTACGATGCTCTCATGCATAATTCCAATTCAAAAATTTGATTAAGCTAGCTGTGTAGAAGGGTCTGTTTGGATAACGATATTTTTAGAAAAGGTTGAGCGGTGCAAAGATACGAATTGAACACAGATATTAACACCAAGATTCGTTGAGCAACTAGAATAAAATGCAAAGTAGGGTTCTTTTGTGAGAGCACGGGGAGAGGCACCCATGCCTTGCCTTCTTCTTGATGAAAAATTCAAGGAAACAAAAAATTTCAAGGGTAATACTACTAGGAGTTAACCACAAGCACTGGCCATTTTTGTAAATAAAACGCAGAAAAAAAAATCAAGGGAAAAAGGGCAGAGCGAAATGCCAAAGATGGGAAATAAATTTGGTGCAAGAATGCAGGAGAAACCTAGGGTAAAAGCATAGTTTTTTTTAGTGTAAACGGAATTCAACAATCCTAAGGACAGTGGGTAATCCAGGTAGAGAAAAACGCAGTAAACAAAAGTTTGGCCAAGCAGTTCACCTGGAATAAAAACGTAAGGTAAATCAACGCCAGGGTAAAACACCCGGTGCACGACTATGGTTTCCAGAAAATCCGAGGTTTCATAGTAAGAAAAAAAATCAAAATCATACAAGAGTCTCATATGAGATGAGCTTCAACAGATAGTAGGAAATTAACAACTGAGATCACTCCCAACAAGTATATACATCAATGATACTTCAATGAACAACTACATATATTACGTTACAATGTACAATCATGATATTACCAAGAACACATGTGTTTTATGAACATTCAAACCCAAATTCCATTAACATCAATATTCAATCCAAAAGAGTTCATTGATTTTGGTTAACACATAAATAATTAAATATGTAGTATCGTGACCAGGAGATAGGGGCAGTGGAGTTGCGGGTATGTCTAGAAACTATGGTAGGTCATTTCCAAGCTTGCACCTCATTGATCCGCCTTCTCCTACTTGCTAATCATTGAGATATCACTGGTACCTCCTAGCCAACACTAGGGGTATTCTTCTTCCCCCTGAGCCCCCCGAGCCACAAAGGGGCCATGCACAAAAAAATCAGAGAAGAATATAGCAACCCAACTCCAAATAAGAAAAATTTCAGCAGCATAATGTTACACATGTCGGTCGTCATCCATTCCCCTCTTCGGCCATTTATTTTATAGAGTTCTCTTAGTGACTAGTTTCCCAAATGCACATTAAATTATTTTTATTAAAATTTCATTAGGAAAATTCGTCCCCATACACTTGTCACCCGATCCCTTAGTTGCACCAGAAATTCATTTAATTAATTAATTAAATTTTCCAATTTCCCTCACCCACCTAAAAGAGTTCCTAAAAATGCTCCTCGATGTCCCTTTATTCCCTCGCATTCCCTTAATGATTGATGCCTTTCTTAAATCTTAGTTGAGTTTGAAAATGGAAAGTTCTCTAGACTAAATTCCCTCCTATCTTCCACATTCCCTTTTGTAATTAAGTTTCCCATTTTTGTCTAAGTTCAAATTTAGCAAGTTTCACATAAACAACATTTAAACTTTTAAATAATTTAATCCTTCATTAATTGTTAACTTAAATTTTTACCCCCATTTTCCTCATCCCCCTTTATTACTTGCTTAAATAAATTTTTGTTCTCATGTCCTACTTAGACCTAGGCTTTAAATTCAACTAGGCTCAACAAAATTGTTTTTAAGGGAAATTATATAATTTTTAAACTTTACTCATGCAACAATTATCTTAATGTTGACCAGTTCAAATGAGATATTGTTTTCTAGGAACCTAGGTTCATTGAATCACCAATGTTAAAACTGTGACATGCCCTTCAAGATTCACTAGGTGCTCCAAGGGTGTCACTCGCCTTCATTTAAGTTTCATCTATGTGATGTGCTCTTCAAGACACACTATGTGCTCCAAGGGTGTCACTTTCCTTTTGACTGATTTTGGTAGACGTCTTTCCTTGGAGTCAATACTCCATTAGGAGACCTTGTGGGAGACTAAGTTCCTCTAAGGAATAAGGACCCTACCTTATTGTGTGCCACTTAGAATATTCATGAGTGACTTTCACAGTCTACCCTCACAACATCGTGGATCTCTCGAACTAGGTAATCATTAACCTACAGTTCGAGCCATGGCAGGAATGCTAGTAGGTTGTGGCAGGGTTGCTTCCACACCTCTCCCTCAATATCTATGGCTATCGTGCATGACCCATTTACTCCAAATGTGAGTCTGATTAGCAAGCTATCGTTAGCCTGCATCCATCAACGAAACATGTCATCTATCCAAAATCAACATCATAATATACCAGTCATATGTCACATATGCAATCACAAAATGCTCAAACCATAAACAGTCCACTCCCTAACTCGATCCAGAGTCCAAGGAGGTCCATCGATGCCATCGACATCCTCAATCAATATGGATTATTTCACACTTAGGAGAAACCATTCAATAGCACCTTTCGATACAAATATAATCAAATAGCATATCATCATATCCACAACATCATCAGAATCCATAAGTGAAATAGTCAATCATATAAGGAATCTTATAACTTGCACACAAGTGTCCTCAAAGAATAAGTTCAATCAGGTGTGCGCAATAGAATGATGTTACATACACCCCCTCTTGGTTTAAACTTCATCCCGAAGTTTCACAGTATACAAGTGAAAAAATAAAGTATTTGACAATATCTAAGGGTCTAGCCATAAAACAAAAATGGAAACTGTGGACGCATGTCATATGCGTCTTCCCAGGTAGTTGAGTGTGGACTACAATTTTTTTACTGGACCTTGACCTAATTGACAATTCGACACCATAGGTGTCGAATGCGATGGTCCAGAAGGTGGATTGGTTCCAATGTGAGCACACCCTCTCCCAACATCCACCAAGAAATCAATTCAATCGTATGCGTAGGATCACTGACCTAAATTCACACACAGATACAATACAATAATCACGCAATGCCTCAAAAAATGTGGCACGACTAGCCATTAGTGTTACACATCAAAATTACTCACTTCAATGATGACCCATTGTTGTCATTACTAGTGTTGTAAGTGTCACATTCTTGGTCGCAAGTGTCACAAACATCATACTGCCATCTTTCCTATGTCATGTCTCTAACGACATCATAAGGACACTTAAGACACCTTCAAAGACTGGTTTAAGAAAGAGAAATCATCTAATGAGGAGTACAAAGATTTTTCCATTGAGAAAACCACTTAAAAATGAAGTTTGAAGAGAAGCACTCCCCTACCCATAGTCAGGGAGTGCTAGTTCTCCCTAGCCTCCTTTGGGGGAGCATTGTGGCACTCTGTGACCCCTTCTGGAGGAGCGCTATGATTTTCTAAGAGAATTTTGGGCAACACTCCCCTACCCACTATCAGGGAGTGTTAGCGCTCCCTACCCTTCTTTGGGGGATCATTGCAATGATCTGTGCACCATTTTGGGGGAGCGCTGGCCTGTTTGAGGGAATATTTGATTGTTGAGGAAAATCAAGGAAAAATCCCCCTCAACTCTGGAGCTAGTTGGATTTGAATTTAGGGTCAAGGCTGGATCTTAGGGATGATCCACAACTAATGGAGAAATATCCTCAACCTATCCCAAGAATCTCTAAGGTGGTTGGGCCTCTCCAAGATTATATAAGGAGGGCTTCTCATGTTGAAAATCAGATGGTACTTTAGAGGCATCAAACTTATGATCTCATAAGGGAGATTTATAACTAAAAGTTATAGTCATTCTGATCGTGGAACTTTTGAGCAAGGGTCTGGAAAAAGAGAGCTTGGTGAAGCTGTTGCATCTACATCTATGGTTGTAAGAACTTTTCTTTGTTTTCATTAATATAAATATGTGCTTGGCATGTTTCCTTTAAGTTTGTGTATGTTTCACGAACTTGTTTCTTTTGATAGATCTATTATGAAGCTAATCATGGTAGAGTAGGAAGTATGTTTCGTTGTTGTTTCTCATTGTATTGCAGGACCTTCTGAAGAACTTGGAAATCAATATCATCTTGGATCGAGCAAGGAGAAACGTAGGTAAATGTATTTACCTTTATTTCTTCTTCTTCCTTGAATAGTTTAGCTTCATGAAAATGAATGTCAGTGTCCACATTATCATATCTATGTCTTGGTTATAAGGGTCTAGTATCCAAGAGGAAATCCACTTGTCCGCGGGGGGATTTTCCTGTAATAGAAATTGGCGACTCCGTTGAGGAAGGAATCTTGTTTGTATTTCCTTGGTTTGTCCCTTCCATTTTATCACCTTTCAGATCACTTTTACTGGTTTTTTTTCATACATTACCCTTCTCTTACCTTCACAAGCAATTTCACCAATTTTCATGCATTTTGGGTGAGTTTTTGCATGGTTTTTGGCTCTTTTTCTGAGTTTCTGGGAGGACCAACGCCCCCCTGTAGGCCATACCAGAGCACCAAAACTCCCCTACAATGTCTTAATGAGCATTTCAACACTCTGTGCACCCTTCTGGGGGAGCGCTAGTCGCTTTTTTGAGAACATTTGCCTTTGTTTGCTTAGTCTTTTGCAACCTGTTTTGTAGAGATCTTTACCCAGAGTTTGTGGTTGGTTTGTGAAGTTGTTTTGATTGGTTTTTTATGCTTATCACTCCCTATTGTATTGATTGGAGCTTGAAACCTTTTTCAGAAATGTGAAATTGCCTTTTCTAGCTGCTTTTTTGTCAGGACAGTTTTGAGTGATTTCTGTTTCTCCCTATCTTTTCTTGGATTCTTCTCTGCATTTTATTTGTGTTCCTTGAATGCTTGATTGGTTGTATAATCCTTGATGGTTTTATTTCTTGTTAGAACATTTTTCTACTTGTTTTCTTTCATACCTCACTGCCTTGAATGCATGCTTTGTTTGTAGCCCTTTCGCTTCATGTCTTTTGCATCTGGATAAGACTCTTTCTCCTGATTGAAAGTAGTGGAGCATTGAAGGTTTTTTATTTAATTTTTGTATACATTATAATAAAACAAATAAAATAGATGCATTCTCTCTTTTGGGTATTGAGACTAGATTTCATTTGAAGTAGCAACATTGCATGTTTTTTGGCATTTTAGGACATTGTGCATCTGAAATGATGAATGTTTTCTCCTTCTCATAGCATAGCTTTCATCAAAATGAAAAGATTGAATATTCTTCTCTTTGCATAAATTTCAAGTCGTTCAAAACACCATATTGTCCATGCCATTTTCCTTTTGAGTAACAACAACCTTAAAAATAAAGTGCTAAAATAAAAATTGATTAGACATTTTTACATTTTTTGGTAGCAAACCTACATTAGATTAGTTGTAGGGCTTTGTAATAGGTGTGAAAGATAAATTTTCAAACCTGCAAACAAACATAAGATCTTGTGTTAGGGCGGTGAAATCCAATTGCTACATTTTGTCCTAGGAAGCCCTTCTCACAAAAGGGTCAACCCTGAGGTCGCATTAAGACTGACAGAGTTACTCACCCTGCTTTGCTGGTCTTGGTGTAGAGATTGCACGTATTATGGGGGTCGCTTGAAGGTATATCCACAATGATGAGTGGAAACCTTTCAAGTTGATTTCGGGCCAGATACCCTACACTTGTGCATGGATCGGACTGTTGACTATTTCCCCAAGCATTACTGTTGTAGTTGGTAACCTTAGTGGCCTATCTCTTTAGGGTCTTTATAAAAGGTGACCGTGGAGGGGCAAGTCTTCACGGTACCTGGAATCAATGTTGCCCAAACTCACTTGGGATCCTTGGAGGGTATACCCATGATTATGTGTGAGAGTTTGCACTAGGGTGTAAGTCCATTAAGCAGGTCGTCAACTTAAATTTTCCACCCACTCTATCTCAACCCCTTCTTACATTGTTCCCACGACGTTGGATTTCATCACCAACTAGTGTGATCATTGTGAGAAGGTTTTGTTTTCTTCCTTTCTTCCTAGATTTTTAACGTGTGTTGGTTGTTCTCCCTAGCAGAATCTAGGTTGGATATTTATTTTTATGGTGTCAATTATTGGAATGACCAATGAAGGAACCCCTTTTCCAGTGGAACCCTTTGTTTTTCCTTCTTACGGAAATTTTGGTCCTCCTTACATCGCTACTTTGAGCCTTCTAGGTCTCACAATTGGGTTATTGGTATGGTTGTTTTCAACTGCGGTGATCTCGAATGCAGGTGATTCAGATGTAATCACACCACCCACACATCAACCTCATGTCAACCTTTCTCCTTCTTCGCCCGTCAGGTATCCTTCCATTTCTCCTTCTTCACCTAGTGAAATCTCTAAAGCGAGTATCCAAGTCGATAAGAAGAAGAAGAAATAGAAAGACAAGAAGAAGAACCAGAAAGGGACCAAGCCTCCAACTACATCAGATGTTGGATCCAAGAAACCAACTATTGTTAATATTATTGGGATTGTTGATGAGGTTGATAAAATTAAAATGAAGAATCTAAAACCCAAATTCCCTTGCAGTCTTTGTAAGGGTGACCACTTTCTAAGGGATTTCCTTGGTATTCCCAAGGTCTGAGAAGTGTGGTCCTCCACATCATCGGCCCCTGCTAGACATGTTGGTGATGTCCCGTCCACTAGTGATGTTAAGGTTGGTAAGAATAATACAACTGTCAAATTTCCTTGCATGTTATGCGAAGGTGATCATTATTCTCACCTTTGTCCTCGTATGGATGAGGTTTCTTCTCTTTTGGAAAAGCTTCAACTTCCAACTGGTTATCGTAAGATTTCCCCCAACCCATCATTAGTTTATGGAATGGTCAATCTGGTTCTATCCCCGGTCAGTCCAGTTGATCAGGTGGTAAATCTAGTTTCATCCTCGGTTGAACCACCAACCAAAGTAGTTGATCTAGTTCCATCGTTGATCAACCCCACTTTTCATATGAAAAGTGAAACCCAAGTGACTGATCCAGTCTTGTCTTTGGTCAGTCCCACCCTTGATCTCAATAGATCCAATGTGCTCAATCCCACTCCTCCTCTGATGAGTTCCAAAGTGGTTGCTACGGTCCCTTCATCGGTCAGTCCAGCTAATCATGTCGTCAATGTCATCACGTCCTTAGTTGAACTAGTTGACAAAGTGGTTGATCTGATCCCATCTTTGGTTGATCTTGTTCTCCTGTTAGAGAGTGCAACCCAAGCAGTCAATCTGTTTCCACCTGTCGACCCCATTCTCCCCTTGGAGAATAAAACCCAAGTGGTCGATTTGATGTCGTTATCAATCGATCCTACTCTCTGGCTAGAGAGTAAACCCAATTATGCCCACATTTTTCTCGTTGATACAAAATCTACCATGCTGGGGAGAATTCCTTTCTCTCCCGTGAAACCCCCTCCAAGTAATGAGGCCATCCTTTTTTATTGGGGTGTGCTCACTAGACCTCGTCTTCCCTCTTACATTCCTTTCAATATTACAGTACAAGTTTGTGGTTGGGAAATTCCTCAGATGTTAATAGATGAAGGTACCTCCATTAGTATTTTGTCCTCTATTGCTTGGAAAGATTTGGATTATCCTCATCTTGTGCCGATTACCCAGACTCTATTCTCTTTTAACAGATGAACCAGTCACCCTTTAGGGATCCTTCCTCAGTTTCCCATAACTTTTGGAGGGAAAATTGTCTGTATTGATTTTATGGTAGTCAAGGACCCATTGGATTTCAATTTACTCCTTGGGAAAGATTATGTCTATGCCATGAAAGATATTATGTCCACTCTCTTTTATGTGATATATTTCCCTCAAGATGGAAGAATAGTGACTATTGATCAACTTTCGTTTGTTGGCTCTGACTTATATGCACTCCCTACATAGTTCTTATATGCAGTCGGTATCACCCATGCCACAGGTCAATTATGTGGCATTATCTCCTATGCCTTCAACTTTCAATGACTTAGATTTGGTAGTTGACATGGTGATCTCTTCGGTAGGGCTATTAGAGCCTGATCTCCTTACCCCTGTCGGGGCCCTCAACATGTGTTCCTTCCAGAGCATTGTTCTTCCATCCAGTGAAGATCTTTTGGAAGCCATGACCAAGTTTTGTCTCTTGACATGGTTTCCTTATAGAGCATTATCCTCTTGGAAGCCATGATCAAGAAGAGGTTACGAGCATAGTTTTCCTCTCTGTGGAAAGCTCGTTAAAAAATGAAACAGAAGCTATGAGAATAGTTTCTCTTCTCTGTGGCAAGCCCGTTAAAAAATGAAACAAAGGTCATGAGCATAGTTTCTCTTCTCTGTGGAAATCTCATTAAAAAATGAAACAGAAATCTGGGGATTCAAACCAGAGCCTTGAGCATAGTTCTTTTCATGTGACAAGCTCGTTAAAAAATGAAACAGTCACCTCTCCCATCAAGTCAATTATTTCATTAGGTCTCATATTTGAACCTTATTTTCATCCACCTATATCCTTTTTCTCCATCTGGTAGAGAAATTGGCGACAACCTCAAAGTTGGTGAATGAATTGAAGCTTGGGGGGCATGTCTCTAGCCTTTTATTATCATTCTGGAGTTATTCCACTAGCTTTTCAAGTTGGGGGTAGAGTACCAACCATCCATGGGTATTCCGAGCATGGTCTTAGTTCCTTCTCACGCTCGAAAAAACATGAGAATGCAACCGAGTAAAATTTTATCTATTTTTTGGACTTGTAAAGGTTATATGAAAAAAGAAACCCCGGGAATCTCCTTTAAGCTCTTTTCAGACTCTCTATACATGAAAATATTGTCAAGTGATCTTGCTTCCTTTCCCACTCGTTAAAAGGTTTGAAAGGGTGTCTTTCGAGTGATAATTTATCTCTTTTTCAGCCTCATGAGACTAACATTATGAAAAAGGACCACATTGGATTCGTCTTTAAGTTCTTTTCAGACTCTCTAAACATGAAAAATCATCGAGTTTACCTTCTCTGGACTCGTTAAAAAAAATCATACATTGAAGTGCACATACGGGACCGAACCCTTACTTCTTCCATTTCATTAAACAAAGGAAGAGGGACTTACCGAAGGTGAGTTATATCAAGCATGTGTTATCCTCCTCGACTTCATTAAATAAAAAAGAGGTACTTGTCTATATGGATGGGTGAAAAATTGAAGGAAGCAAGCCAAGCAATTTGGAAAACATTACAAGTCACTCTTATAGTATCCCTTGAACATGACACTTTGTATTTGCATACATTTTAAATCTACTAATCCTCTGCACTGAACCAATCCTCTGAGTTTTTCTTACTCCTTTGGGTCACCCGATGAAAGTCACCGTATCCATTGCATCATCATGTTTTGGTCCATGTCATGTTTCTACTATTTTTCCTCAGTGTTCAAGGGAAGTATATGCCTCGAGAGTCAACCATCACAAATTTCCTGTTTCAACACCTGTGTCAGTCCATGTTCATTTGAAGCACCAATTTACATCTCTATGTCAGTTTCGTGTCATTTATGGGGGATACATCAAGGCCCTTTTGCGACGAGTCTATTCCTGTCAACTTCAGCACATTATCCAGGAAATAGACTTAGAAACCAGTGAGTACCTTGGGACCTGCATGCCTCAATGGAAATCCTCCTCACATACGATAGTGGGTTTACATAATTGACCTCTGATCGGATGATTCCACGGATGTTCGACTTCAGCTCATCCATTCACATTCACTGGAATGTACTAGGGTACCTTGGGAATCATTGACATCAATGGTGATCTCCCTTCCGCTTGTTAATGGTTTACCTCATTGACCGGTAATCAAGTGGTTTCTACCATGTTCGACATCAGGACATCTATTCACATGGTTAGATTTGTACTGCATCGATATCAGTAAGAAGACCCTGGGTCGAGTGATCAATCCGATATATACTTTTCCCAGGTTGCGACGGAGTTTCTTTTGAATATTGACACATATACTATTACATAGATCCACTTTGTATTGGTCATGGCTATGTCTTGTCATCTCATAGATACACTTTGTATTCTTCTTGGCTACGATCAGTTCAAGTCATAGGAGTATAGATCCACATTGTATCTTCAGTGGCTACACCTTTTTGTTGATATAATTATGGATCCGCAGTGTATTTTATGGCGGCCATACCTTGAAACTCTTTATCTCTCAAGCATAGGTATGCCTGCCTTGGGTTTGAAACATGTCATAATTTTTGTTGATGGTTGTGTGCAGCTTCTACCAAGTTCTCCGCGTCCATACCCTTGCTCAAAAAAGTCTACAAAGTACTTCAGTCATCAGTTTCCATMTTCTGACTTTGCACTTTGGGGGGGAATYTGTTAYACATAAAAATTACTCACTTCAATGATGACCCATTGTCGTCATTACTAGTGTCGCAAGTGTTGCATTTTTGGTCGCAAGTGTCACAAACATCATATTKCCATCTTGCCTATGTCGTGTCTTTAATGACATCATAAGGACACTTAGGACACCTTCAAAGACTAGTTTAAGAAGGAGAAATCATCTGATGRGGAGTACAAATATTTTTCCATTGAGAAAACCACTAAAAAATGAAGTTTSAAGAGAAACACTCCCCTRCCCACAGTCAGGGAGTGCTAGTGCTCCCTAGCCTCCTTTGGGGAGCATTATGGAAAACTGTGAACCCTTCTGGAGGAGAGCTAGGATTTTTTGAGAGAYGTTTGGGCAACACTCTCCTATCCACTGTCAAGGAGTGCTAGTGCTCCCTACCCTTATTTGGGGGAGYGTTGMAATGCTCTGTGCACCCTTTTGGGGGAGCACTGGCCTGTTTGAGGGAATCTTTGACTGTTGAGGAAAATCAGGGAAAACTCYCCCTCAACTCTGGAGTTAGTTGGATTCGAATATGGGGTCAAGGTTAKATATTAAGGAGGATCCACAACTGATGGATAAATATCYTCAACCTATCCCAAGAATCTCTAAGGTGGTTGGGCCTCTCCAAGMTTATATAAGGAGGCCTTCTCATGGTGAAAAGCAGATGGCAGTTTAGAGGCATCAAAATTATGATCTCATAAGGGAGATTTATCACTGAAATTTAYAGTCATTCTGATCRTGGAACCTTTGAGAAAGGGTCTGGACAAAGAGAGCTTGGTGAAGCTACTACATCTACATGTATGGTTGTAAGCACTTTTCTTTGTTTTCATTAATATAAATATGTGYTTGGCCTGTTTCCTTTAAKTTTGTGTATGTTTCATGAACTTGTTTCTTTTGATAGATCTATTATGAAGTGAATCATGGTAGAGTAGGAAGTATATTTYGTTGTTGTTTCTCATTGTATTATAGGACCTTCTAAAGAACTTGGAAATCAAGATCATCTYGGATCGAGCAAGGACAAACATCGGTAAAGGTATTTACCTTTATTTCTTATTCTTCCTTGAATAGTTTRGCTTCATGAAAAGGAATGGTAGTGTCCACATKAGCACCTTTTTGTCTTGGTTATAGGGGTCTAGTATCCAAGAGGAAATCCACTTGTCCGCAGGGGGATTTTCCTATAAYAGTTAGTCCCTTCATAATTATGGTCGACATGATGTGCATCGGAAACCCCTTCTGTTGATCCTGTGCTTCTTCCATTTCTTAAYGTTTGTATTTGTTCCTTCGATTCTTGGATCTCTTTTGGTCCTACCAAGACCCCATCCTCGATTCAATCCCAACTCAAGGAATCCGACACGGTCGCCCGTACAGAAACTCAAYGGTGCCATCTAAATGATACCTTGATGGTTGTTTTTGCATGCAAACTTGGCCAATGAMAAAAACTATTCCCAATGTTTATGTTGGCCCAACACACACATATGCAACACAACCTTCCAAATTTSGTTCGCTCCTTTGGTCAGCCTATCTATCTCAGGGACATGTTTTACTAAAKTTTAGTAGTGTTCCCAAGGCCTCTTGGGAAACTCATTCCAAATTATCCTGCAAACCCTGATTCCTTTATCAGATGTGAATCTTTTGGTAYGCCATGCAACCTCACAATCCCACTGATAAAGAATCTATCTATGTCATGTGCATGATACTTCATACGCACAGGGATAAAAATAACACTCTTCGTTAGAGTCTCAACTACCAAAAAAATGGAGTCATGCCTCCTTTCCATTAGAGGAAATACAACAATGAAACTCATCGAAATGACCTCTCATTTTGATTATGTATTAGCAAGTGGCCATAGAAATCCTTTCGGATATCTATGTTCAGCCTTCACCTGTGACCTTCTAGACATTTCACCAGGTAGTTGACAATATTCACATGTATTACTTCTAGAAGAATAAGGGTTTAAGGTCTGTCCTCACCTTCATGACTCCTAAATGAGCCATGTACACTATTCTATGAGCTTCGCATAAGATCAAAACTTCTCAATTCGTTGTTGGGATGTAAATAAACTTGGTTATTATATCTCAATGATCCATCATTGTCCACAGTATATCCCTCAATTTTGGTACCAACATGGTGTCTTGTCCAAAATAATTCCTTAACCTCTTTATACTAGTCATCGTCGCGATGTAGTTAGAATCATTTCATGAATATTCATTCGAAGCAGCACCACTGACAATAAGCGTGGTCTCTAACTCAACGCATCTGCCTCTATTCACTACTCCTTTTATGTAGGTAATCTAAAAATCATACACACTAATCAGTTATGACCAATTCCTTTGCCGCACTTTCAAGTCACTTGGCATAATAAGGTGTTGTGAACCACAGTGGTCCATTTTTTTGTTTGAAATTTCATCCAATCAAGTAGTTTCCCCGCACTCCCAGGGCATACACAGTGGCTAATAACTCCAAGTTGTGTGCCCCATAGTTCTCCTCAAGATTTCTTAACTTTTCAGGATGTAAGCGATCACTCGACCATCTTGCATCAAGAATCCACCTAAGACTTCCTTGGATGTGTTGGTGCATACCAAGAAATTCTATTCCATGTCAAGGAATTTTAGTATTGGCTTTGTCATAAATATCTCCTTGATCCTTCGAAATGCTTCCGCTCATTTCTCGGTCCATAAAAACTTCTTGTTCTTCTTCTGCAACTCCATAATAATATTTTCTATCTTCGAAAAACCCTTGACGAATCATCGATAATATCCTGCTACACCCATGAAGTCACATACTTCTGGGACGTTCGTCATTGTAGGCCATTACATAATAGCCTCCACCTTCTCTAGATCTAAAACTATACCTTCACCAAAGATAACATTCCCTAAGCAATGAATCCTCGATAGCATTGCGACCATGTTGTGCTACTTATATGATTAGTATAATGCACTCATTAATTATCAATCTGGGATTCGTAATCAACAGAGTTACAAGACACCAGTAAGCAAGGTAATTCTAATGTCATGAGCATAGAACTATTATAAATTATGCATGCTGGAAACAAAGCAAGCTAGCAAACCGAAACACACTTTGGTTGTCTTTCACAGAGAGGATATATACTCCATTATGGCACATGCAAATATGAGATGGAGTTCTTTTGACAGATCAACTCTGCTATCTAACCCAAAAAGTTAACTATGCAATCATACTTCTGAAAGGGAAATCACACATCAATCATCAAGACATAGCATGGGTAGTTCAATAGTCAATATACTGAGTATGTTGTGGTTCACAATGTGTTGTTGTGAACTTCACTAGTTCTCCTTCAAATATGTCTGACTACTACTTCCAACATTCGCATCCATGAAATAAAATAAAATCCATAAAATAGAGAGAGCATATGCAAAGCAGAGTAAGTAAAGATCTTTAAACAATCATATAATCGAAACTCTAAACTGAACTATACTGCTATCATCTGAAAGGATCAAAGCTTTAGCTAATCTAACATCTATAATATTGAAATCAATTACTAACACTAATCTATAAGGATGATGACCTTTTTTGGGCGGTGGGCCCTTGCCGCTTCAACAGGTCAGCAACTAGAGTCCATAGTAAACTTGCTTTCAATCCACACATTACTCTTACTCAAACTTCAAAACATAGAATCAAACTATGCTAACAACTCAACTCACATTCATTCATATATGATCAAGACATGGAGATAAATAACGTCCTTCTACTAAACTTTAACCCAGAATATGGTCTACAATATGTAACACGGCTTCATATGTTGTGTTATGCTAAATTATCTACTACCTCCACCATCATTTCCATGGTTATTTAAACAGTCTTAGTCGTGAAACACAAGGAGGTGAAATCTTTATCTGATCAGTCAATTGCCATATTTACATATTTGGTTACATATTTTAAGCTTCATCCTCATGACACAAAGTGTATGAGGATGAAGCAAAACCAAAATAGCTTAACATAGCCTTGCTATAGATTTGATTATTCAACAAACATCCAACAATTATATTGGTCATGATCTGGAGCTAAACTTGGTATATTTTGATTCTTGTATTGGTACTGGATCGTGATAGGTGATATTCAGTAAATGGTATCGAATCCAAATAGTATGCAAGTGGTTGGTACCGGACTAGAATAGTCTGCGGCCGTTGGTACCAGATTGATACTGTGAATAGTTCGGTACCGGATCTGAATGGAAGGTACGCTTGGTACTAGATTCAGATAGTGACAATCTGGCGCATAAGTACCATATGGTTGAGTTGACACATAAATTTTGGACTCATCTAAAGATCAAAGGTTACACGTGGAAATTTAAAACATTAGTACATGAAACATTTAGTCTCCTAGCTTAATAAACCACAAAATGCATGAATTCAATTATACTTTACCTTATGACCTCATTAATGGCTAATGGTAGTGTTATTTGTCATTTATCCAAGCTTAGGTAGGCCAAAAAGGTATAAATGAGGAGTATGATAGGGTAGTGGGGATGTCAATTTAGAGGCTCAAGATTCCCCCATGCCAAAATTATTGCATGTCCTCATGCAACTGAAACGAACTCAAAAATTTTCAGAATTTGAGACTCCATTCTTTTTACTCCTGTGGGTCAATGATGTTGATGGCTGAGGCTTCTTCTTTCAGCTCCCATTTTATGACCCTAACATATTGTAATAGTCTTAGTACATTTTTAATCTTATTAGAAGTCTCTTCATGTTCATATTGAAGTTGTTGGTTGGTTGCCTTCAGTTTCTCATTTTCCTTTTTGATATACCTGTCTAGTAGTTGGTATTCCTTCACTTCTTGTTTGAGTTCCTGGTTTTTCTTTTGCATCTCCCCAATTTGTTTCTTCATCTATTCTTTTGTTAAGGTCCTTGTTGGCCCCATTTTTTTTGGTTGGGTGTATTCTCTTTCCTCGACTTCCTCCCTCATCCCACATAAAGTAATAGTAACTTGTTCCTCAATCAAGCTAGGGATGTCCTCCTGGACTGATAAGTCTTCAGAAGGGGAGGTAAGATCTATTGGGTCTTCATGTGTATGAGGACTAACAACTAATTTTCCTTTCTTTTCCATGCTCCTTGTGGTTGTTTTACAAGGGAATAATGGATCAGAGGTGCTCACAAGCTTCCTTTTCTTCTTTTCTATTTGTGGAATGGTTATAGGGAATTGTTCTATAGACCGTTCATATTTATTTTCTGAGCTATTCTTCTTTTTCTTCACAGGTTTTGTCTTATGACACTTCTCCTCAGGTGATACTATTGAGGTCTCCTCCACTAATTTGGATTTACCTTTTAATTCTTGACTTTTAAAAATCTTATCGACT
>JZKD02S1672664.1:0-30485 GCA_000966675.3 Picea glauca
TCACCTGATCTTGAAAGTACATTCTATTTTAGTTGGAGGAAAGGAATGTGCATCAAATATAACACTAAACTCAAAACTACATAAGTTTTTAGTAAATCCATACAATAACCAACTCTATTCCAATTTAGGTGTTATATATGGGAGCTAGAACATATACTTCATTAGCATTGACTATATGAAAAGGTAACAAACTACTCAGTGAATGTGATATCATTCTCCATTGCTTATCTATTACCATCATTGGTGGTTTCAGTGTCATGCCTTGTGAACCAACATTAACTTGCAGTTGTTATATATGTGATGTTATTATTATGTGGTGCAACCCCTTACCTTGAATGATAGATTTGAGCCAAAATCCATAAAATAGTTTTGATGGTCCAAAATCATCAAATAATTTAATCTCTTTGCAACCAATACATGAGATATTTAACAAAAATCAAGTTTAGATAAACCTCCAAGTTAATTAACACCAATTTGCTTACTTGTGAGACAACTTTATTAACACATATATTCCCACTAAACAAAATTTCCAAACTAAACAATATCTTATAACAATTTATAAAAATAGAATATAAATTTACAACTCACCAAATAAACACTTCATGTTTTACCTGCAATCCAATATGATTTGCCATACTATGGATAGAGAACCTTGGGGCTTAAATCTAACCAATAATTTCATTGAAAATGAAATACACACTTTTAGGTTAAATCCACATCTAATGGTGCTCTTCTTAATCATTCAATAAAATAGGGAATAATTTTGATTTATGTTAGTGTTGTGTTTTCAACAGTTATGTACTAGTAAGCATCTTTCTTTGGAAAAACTTATGCAGTAAATTGCCTTCAATTTTTATTTTTTGAATTTGCTGATAAACTCAAAAAACTATTTAGGTATGCGTTTTATCACCATTGAAATATATCATTTATACATGTTGCACAATTTGTTCATTTTACTATTTCTAGCACATGGTTACCTAAACCATAATAATCTCATGAAAAAACATGATTTTAATATGTTGAAAACTAACTTGCTAACAAAAACATGATTTTAATATGTTGAAAACTACTACTTGCTGACAAAAAAAAATCGATTTGGTTGAACAATTCACATAAAAGAAATCTATCATTTTAGTTCTACTTATTAGTCCCTGCCCTTCGGGCTGGTAGGGACTAATAGTAATCGATTTTATCTCTTTCTATTAAACCTGCACGCAAATCAATGAATTATTAGTCGTTTAACCTAAGTTTTGGCAAATCCATAAAATTTTGAAACTGTACTTTGGGTTTTTATCCTAAGTTGTAAGTTGGAGGTCTTATTTGGCCTCATATCGAGGCAAGACTTAGGGTAAATTTAGAGAGTTCAGATGAGTTTTAGTGTTTATTGAAATTTATTGAACTAATGCTAGACATTAGGTCTAGCATTAATTCATAACATGAATTGTTAACATAAAGTTCTTCAAGATCTTATGATTCCTATCATTGGGGATGTGTGTCCGGACTCCTGTCAACACTCTTGTCATTTGTGGGCTACATGTTAGATGGTTCCATTCAAACACTCCTTTATATGCTTCTACTTCCCTGTGAAAATGCATTCAGCATAGGTACCTTCTACTTCCCGGTGAAACCAATGCCCCCTAATGCTTTCATCTAATATAGCTAGTTTATAATGTGCACCATCCTCTCCCACAAACACCAGTATTCGAACACTACATTGTTGCATCCAAACACTACATTGTTGCAGACAATAGTTTCTTCAACTATTGTTCCTCATCAGTTCCAGGATGTCTCTCATCCCACTTTTCTTCTTTCGACCAGTGAGGCCTACAGGCATATGAACCGCATCCCAACTCTTCTTTTTGTAGCACCAACAATGCCACAACCACTGCATTCTCTTGATACATCTACTCGGAGATATATAGTCCACAACCATGTGCCATTTCGACTCACATCACGTCTCATGTATAGTTTGTAGAAATGCCTTGCTCCCTTAGTGCAGCATAACCATGGTTATTTTCATTCTCTTTCTATTACCCCAACTTTGGAGGAATTCAATGAGCAGCTTCAGGCTATTCACATTCCCCCTATGAGCTCGTTGGAGGGAGAACAGAGCATTGATGGTTTGTCTCGAGTCGTTTTTCTATCTATTTGTTATACTACTATCTCTACTAGCAGATGCATTACAGGACGAATGCATTACGGGATGAGGACAAAATCTATTACCAGATGTGGAAGATATTGGAAGATAGGGAGGGGTTGAGACCAATTACAAACATAAGGATGTAGAATTTTGGAATTCGGCTGGTGAATTCTAGTTGGCGAGACTATACTATTTGATGTCCTTGCTCCTGAAGAAAGGGGGATTTGCAAAGGAAATATTTGTTATTGCTAGATGAAATTTGGTGTTTTCTGCGGTGAATTAAACTATTAATTGGAAATGAGAAGCACACATTCTAGGGAAGACTGTGAGGATGCCATTTATAAGTGGACTCAGAAGGATTTGAATTCACTTCCTGATGGGGATGCAAGCATTCAATAATAGGATACTACCCATTTCAATGGTTCCCTCAAACGGGGAGGGCCGTGAACATAGCATTGGCTGCCACCGGAATAAATGCATAGATACATGTAACATCTTTTGCATAGATCATTCTGTAGGGTTCAAGTACTAGAACGGCGCAAACTCGAAAGAATCTTCAAATGCTTCTTCTTGATTCTGCTCTTCCATGGCTTCCGTAGTGATGGTCGGGTTGGTGAGCTCGGGCAACGTCTCTACACTTGAAGTCTGAGTACCTATGCCTCTCGCGTGATCCGGTGGTTTCCATCTTCCTTCCTCAAAAGTTCCCTCCCACTCTGCGAACTTCTCTGAATTCATAATTAAAGAGATTGGTTTATCAAAGCATGACTTCCATGTACTTCCCATGCAAAATCGTAGTGGTATGACAGATGGAGGAAATGGTATGACAGATGGAGGAAAGGAATCGTCACTTGAAATGGACATGCGTCACTTGAGAAATAAGCCTAGATAAATAGAATCAAGTATTTATTTATTTATTTTCAAAGAAGTCGGTCTCAATATGTGTTAAGGAAACTCGCGGCTCCTTTTACTCTTTGTCTCTTGTAAGTTTTGTCTCTTTTGCCTTATCAAAAGAAGCAATGTTTGAAAAAGGATATATTGCATTTCATGCAACTGGAAGGCTTTACATTTTAAAAGCAGTCTCCCTTTTATATGTGATTGATGTTGTCATGTTCCGTTATGGATGATTGACATATTTTTAAAGAAAAACTTTAAAGAATCAGTATGTTGCCCATCATTGAGACATTGTTATTCATTTTAAAAAAACACTGCATGGAACATGAGTGAGTTGGAAGTGGCAAGTTTACGTAACTAAAATGGAACAGCCTGATATTTTATTAAGGGACGTATTAGAATATAGGGCTCCTACGAAAATCATGTTAATTTCGCTCATTCATGTTATTGTCTTGGGGACAGATCAGTTTCAAGCCAACTTATAGTTTGTGCATGGATGTACCTGATTGATTATGCCTAGTAAAATACGCATTGCTCAATCAAGTTACTATATAACACATTGCAGTTCAATCAAGCTCCTCTACCTTCACATTGCAGCTCAATCAAGTTCCTCTACCTTCTCGGCAAGGACTTGTTACTCTACAACTCCCCTTGTTAATACTTAATACCAATTAAGAAATATATGATTCAAGCAACCTACATTTAAAATTAAAATGGTTATCGACATATTTATCTAGATATCTATCATATTTTAGCATCCTATGCTATAATTTATAAAATGCAAGACTACAATATTATTACAATTTGTTGATGAGGGAGACTATCATTCGTCCTATACCTTCTATATCATCCATCATCCTGTCCATGTTTTTTAATTTTCTATTTATCAATAGAGGTGTCCATGTTTTTGAATTTTCTATTTATCAATAGAGGTTATATTATTGTGACTATTTTTCCATCTTTGTATTCTTGAACTCTCTCTTCCCTTTTTTTAATAGGCACCAAAGTTGTAGCACTTTGGAAGGAAGGTATAATGAACATTATATCATAGTTCCATGTATATTATTAAAAATAAGAGTAGGGAGTAAAAATAAAAAAGGAAGGGGCGGCAGGAAGGGGAGGGGTTATCTATAACCCCGGTGAATTCCGAGAACTAGTCTACTCCTGGGGTTTAGGAGAAGAAACCAACAACAATGCAGAAGATCTGAGTCTATGGCAAGGAATCGGCCAAGCCTGGAAGCTAGCTATCAATGAAATCACGGTGATAGGAGGCTCTCGGATTCTAATCCAAGCTTTGGTCACCAACTCGCTCCCAAATCAAATGAAACTTCGTCAAATCTTCCAGAAAATACCGAGACTCTCTAAATCTTTCTGAAAGATCGAATTTTTTCACGTGCTTTGACAACTAAATGGTGAAGCAGACCAGGTGGCAAAAGTAGCCACCCCCTTGATCAAGGGTCAGCTCTCCCTCAATGGGACCATGTCCTTCTCTTCCCTCCTATAGTGGCACGTGGTGGGTGACCTGGTGGAAATCGCGTGGCAAGTGGCAATCAGATTCTGCTCGTGCCCTGGCTCATGGTAGTCACTCCCTGTCACACCACACTATCTTCTCCCCCAAGCATGGGTACTTTACCCTTCAGCTTACGTCTTCTTGCCCAATCTCGCATGCCCTTGCCCTCACATCCGCCATGCAGCGTTGCACTCAGCCCATCCCCCTCTCGCATGGCGCTCGAGCGAGACCCTTTTGATCCTGGGTGACACATGCTCGAGCTGAGGATAAACCAATGAAGGCAGATGCTTGCCTCTATTGTGATTGCATGTCTTGCTCAACTGGTTTTGTTTGGCCCCTCGTCCTACTTTTTCTCTCAGCTCATCCTCCAACCCGCTCAATGGCTTCCAGTTCCAATTCTGCCTCTCCCCCTAACCCCCCACCTTCTTTGGAACTCGAAATTTGCAAGCTGAAGCGAACTCTTAGCACACATAGAGGCTTTCTACTCCATCTGGATGGGGAAGGTGGCTGTAGATTCAAGATGGTCGAGGAAGACTTAATCCAACTCAGGGAGGAAGCGGTTGAAGCCCTCACGTATACAACGCATCAAACCAATGGAAAAATTGTTGAATTGGAGGCAAGACTCGAAAAGCTAGAGCTTCAAGCCACCAAATCGACCCGCCAGACTAAAGCAATGACAAAGGCTTCTCCGAGCATAGGTTCCTCCAACCCGAATCAGAAGGTTTAATTATGCTTCTCTTCACTTTTGAAACTAGCCCTTTTTTGGTTCTCTGGCAAATTCTCTGTAAGCAAGATTTAAGCTTATTTCTTATCTTTAGGCAGACACACTATAAGCAGGCTCTCGACCTGTTAGTAGCCAATTTTTGGATTTTAGGACAGCATAAGAATTTATGGGCTTTATATCAGGGCAGACACACTTGTAATCTTGAAATTCATGCACATAATGCATGTCTAAATTTTGTAGTTTTTCTCACAATGGTGACACCACTGCTTCCATAATATATAATCCACTTTCTTGTGAAAAAATAAATAAATAAGGAATAAAAAAACAGGTTTTAAAGAAATAATTAAAGACATCATCAAAATTAAACAATGAAGAAATTATAATTAGTGACCATAGATTACTAAGGTGGTCAATGATACCAATTCATGAGTAATAGATTATAAGAGTGTCTAACTTATCTCCAATGTATTTTTAAAAATAATAAAAGAAATTCTTAAAATAAATACAAGCGATCTTTAAACATGGATAATTAACTAAGAACTAAGAAAAATATTGATATACGTGATGGTGTATTCCCTAACCAGACTAGAAATGAAGATAATTCAAAACAATTCAAGATTTGTATTAGAAGACTTTATAGTGCCAAACTTTCAAATAATGCAAAAAATTTAAGTCATCTCATCCTTAAGATAAATCACTATAGTCTCTTTGAACAATATTTTACCCTATTCGTGTGATATTAGTTCCCTAGCAAATAATTAATATAGACTATTGATAAGAATTGTCTAGTTGACATTTCAATATACATTATTGATAAGAATTGTCTTGTTGAGATTTCAATATACATTATTGATAAGAATTATCTTGTTGAGATTTCAATAGATAAATCAATCCCAAAAATACCCAACCTCCTACCACCTAGAAAATGTTATCTTTTCCATTAGTCCAAAAAGCCAGAAAGTTCATCTTTTCAAATATGGTTCTTAAAAATAATTTTCTAACACACTACACATTAACACCACATCTCAATATTAAAAATATTTTAAAATATCCCCACAAGAGAAATTTGAAAAGAGATTTTATTCCAACTTAATCATAAGTTTACAGTATCTCTAAATTCCTTTCGCTCCAACTCATAAATTTATATTAATTTGGTAGGGTGGTGGAAGCCTCTAGGTTCTCTAGAAATATTCTAGCAGTCTTCAACACTAACTTCATCGCTCTCATTTTGAAGACAAATGAATCAACCAAATTTGAGAGCTTTTTCCCAATATTTCTTTGTAATAGCATCTGCAAGATCATCTCTAAAATCATTTCTTGCGGATTGAAGGAAATTGCTTCAAAGCATGCCTCTCTAAAATAGTTTGGTTTTCTTGAAGGAAGAAAAATTCATGAAGTAGTTGGTGTTGCTCAAGAAGGATTACACTCTGTAAAAACAGAAAACCTAAAAGCCATGATTGCCAAAGTTGGCCTCTCTAAGACTTTTTATCATGTTAGCTAGCTCTTCTTGTGCATCATCCTCGTCCACTTGGTCTTCAACTTACACTTTGTGGCATGGGTTACAATTTGCACCAACACGACAACTTTTGTAGTCCTAATCAATGGATCAGATTCTCCCTACTTCAAACCTCATCAAGGTATTAGGTAGGGATTCCCACTTTCTCCCCTTCTCTTCCTCCTAGTTGCAAAGGGAACTTAGAGCTGCATCTGCAAATGGTTCGTTCAAAGGTATCTTAATTGGAAGTTCTTGCATTGTTTCACATTTACTTTTCATTAATGACATTCTTATTTTCTATGATGGCTCAAAGCACATGGTGGACAAGCTAAAGGAAGTTCTAGACCTCTTTTGTAAATCCATGGGTATAGTTATAAATTCTAAAAAATTTCTAGTCATTTGTTGGGGCCTATCTGAGCCCAAGAAGCTCTATATCAATCAAATATTCCCCTTTAGGTCCTATGCCTTTGAGGCTGGTTTAAAGTACTTAGGATCATATCTCAAAGAAAATATTTATCTTAAGAAGGACTAGAATTGGCTACTTTCCAAGATAGAAAAAAAAATGAATAACTAGTGCAGTGGATGGCTCTCTTGGGGGGGTCCATCTGGTTCTAATTAAATCAGTCCTAGAGGCCATCCAAATTTACTGTATGTCTCTAGCCTCAATTCCAAAAGGAATCCTTGAGAGAATTTTCCATCTTTTCTATCGAATCATCTGGCCAGGGAACATGGAGAAAAAGGAATGGCTCTAGTCTCCTAGAGGAAACTAGCCATCCCAAAGAGTCGAGGGGGGTGGAGAATAAAAAACCTATTTCACTTTTCCAAAGCCTTAGAATCCAATAATATCTAGAGGCTCATCCAAGGCCAAGGTCTATGGCCACAAACTATAAATACAAAAATCTCATCTCTACATCAATTGAATATTGGATCCAAACCATGAACTCCTCCATTATTTGGGAAGCCACAACCAAAGCATTCCCAATCATTGGGAAATGGATAATTTGGAAGGTCAAAAAAGGGGACAAGGTATTCTCACTCTTGACCCTTGGATTGGAAGTGAAAACAATCACAGGCTACCTGCACCTCTCATCCACGACCTCAAATTGAATGACCATCATTCCCTTCGACATATTGCAATAGGTCATGATTTAAACTCTAGGTATTAACAATGCTTAACATGGACATATTTGGAGCTCAATTAAGACTATGTAGAGACTTGGACTTCCTACAAAAATAGGTTAAGGAAATGCAGTAATCTTATCACTGAAGAGGAGGATGAACTCCTATGGTCCATAAACCCCACATGTGGATATGTGCCTAGAATTGGATATAAAATGCTAGCCATGGAAGGCTTCGACCAGCCTTTGATCTAGTGGTGGATATCTCTTTGGAAATACAAATGCCCAAAAAAAGCCAAAATATTTATGTGGATCCTTTTAAATAACAAAGCAATAGCTTGGGATTTGCTTCAAAAATGAAGTTACTAGGGCCCTAAAATATGTTGCTTATGTGAATCAAATTTGGACATAAATTTGGAAACAAATTCTCACCTCGACCTATTATGTCTCTTAACTCAACAGGTATGGAGGAAAGTTGAAGGTATTATAAGACTAAAATCCAAATGGTAAGGAGACATAATCGAAGATGCATTAAAAATGTGGCACAAATACAAGGACACAAAAGCTTTCAAGGCCCCACCATTAACCTTGGCCTCGGCAATTTGGCTAGCAAGAAATGCAAAACTTTTCAAGAATAAGGATACTTTGCCATTTCATTGCCTCTCCCAAAGCCTCAAGATCTTAAGTGCTCTCCCTCAGTTTTCCAATGCCCCTTAGTGAGTTCAGATCTCTGTGATAAATATCAACACCCAAATCCCTTAGGATTTATTTGATGGAGCATCACAAGGAGACCCACCTAAAGGAGGAGCAGGGGGTCTCATTTTCCTCTCTCAAAACTATTTCATCAACTTCAAAGTTAGAACGGGATGGTTCACTAATAACCACAATGAACTCATAGATATCAAGTTGGTTTTAATCTTAGCCATGGAAAAAGGAATCACACGAATCCATGTCCTTGGAGACTCTCTCCTAGTGATAAAATGGTTAAAGGGCGAAGTTGTGTTAAGGAATTTCATTCTCCATAAATTTTTCTGCAATATCAAGAACCTCCAGGCTTCATTTTCGCACATTTCTCATGTATGTAGGGAAAACAACTTGGAAGTTGATATCTTATCCAAAGATGGCCTCGGGTTGCAAGAAGGCACTTGGGAAATCAATGAATCCCTCTAGANGGTGTACCTTTCTAACTGAAATAAAAATGACAAGCCCAAGCTCAATCCATGGGTATCAATATCAAATTTCTCAAGATATACAATTTTGAAGGTGGATGATAAATCAACTATATTATTTAAGGGTAGATGATTTTTTTTTAGCTAGAGATGTACAATGAAAACTCACCTGATCTTGAAAGTACATTCTATTTTAGTTGGAGGAAAGGAATGTGCATCAAATATAACACTAAACTCAAAACTACATAAGTTTTTAGTAAATCCATACAATAACCAACTCTATTCCAATTTAGGTGTTATATATGGGAGCTAGAACATATACTTCATTAGCATTGACTATATGAAAAGGTAACAAACTACTCAGTGAATGTGATATCATTCTCCATTGCTTATCTATTACCATCATTGGTGGTTTCAGTGTCATGCCTTGTGAACCAACATTAACTTGCAGTTGTTATATATGTGATGTTATTATTATGTGGTGCAACCCCTTACCTTGAATGATAGATTTGAGCCAAAATCCATAAAATAGTTTTGATGGTCCAAAATCATCAAATAATTTAATCTCTTTGCAACCAATACATGAGATATTTAACAAAAATCAAGTTTAGATAAACCTCCAAGTTAATTAACACCAATTTGCTTACTTGTGAGACAACTTTATTAACACATATATTCCCACTAAACAAAATTTCCAAACTAAACAATATCTTATAACAATTTATAAAAATAGAATATAAATTTACAACTCACCAAATAAACACTTCATGTTTTACCTGCAATCCAATATGATTTGCCATACTATGGATAGAGAACCTTGGGGCTTAAATCTAACCAATAATTTCATTGAAAATGAAATACACACTTTTAGGTTAAATCCACATCTAATGGTGCTCTTCTTAATCATTCAATAAAATAGGGAATAATTTTGATTTATGTTAGTGTTGTGTTTTCAACAGTTATGTACTAGTAAGCATCTTTCTTTGGAAAAACTTATGCAGTAAATTGCCTTCAATTTTTATTTTTTGAATTTGCTGATAAACTCAAAAAACTATTTAGGTATGCGTTTTATCACCATTGAAATATATCATTTATACATGTTGCACAATTTGTTCATTTTACTATTTCTAGCACATGGTTACCTAAACCATAATAATCTCATGAAAAAACATGATTTTAATATGTTGAAAACTAACTTGCTAACAAAAACATGATTTTAATATGTTGAAAACTACTACTTGCTGACAAAAAAAAATCGGTTTGGTTGAACAATTCACATAAAAGATATCTATCATTTTAGTTCTACTTATTAGTCCCTGCCCTTCGGGCTGGTAGGGACTAATAGTAATCGATTTTATCTCTTTCTATTAAACCTGCACGCAAATCAATGAATTATTAGTCTTTTAACCTAAGTTTTGGCAAATCCATAAATTTTTGAAACTGTACTTTGAGTTTTTATCCTAAGTTGTAAGTTGGAGGTCTTATTTGGCCTCATATCGAGGCAAGACTTAGGGTAAATTTAGAGAGTTCAAATGAGTTTTAGTGTTTATTGAAGTTTATTGAACTAATGCTAGACATTAGGTCTAGCATTAATTCATAACATGAATTGTTAACATAAAGTTCTTCAAGATCTTATGATTCCTATCATTGGGGATGTGTGTCCAGACTCCTGTCAACACTCTTGTCATTTGTGGGCTACATGTTAGATGGTTCCATTCAAACACTCCTTTATATGCTTCTACTTCCCTGTGAAAATGCATTCAACATAGATACCTTCTACTTCCCGGTGAAACCAATGCCCCCTAATGCTTTCATCTAATATAGCTAGTTTATAATGTGCACCATCCTCTCCCACAAACACCAGTATCCGAACACTACATTATTGCATCCAAACACTACATTGTTGCAGACAATAGTTTCTTCAACTATTGTTCCTCATCAGTTCCAGGATGTCTCTCATCCCACTTTTCTTCTTTCGACCAGTGAGGCCTACAGGCATATGAACCGCATCCCAACTCTTCTTTTTGTAGCACCAACAATGCCACAACCACTGCATTCTCTTGATACATCTACTCGGAGATATATAGTCCACAACCATGTGCCATTTCGACTCACATCACGTCTCATGTATAGTTTGTAGAAATGCCTTGCTCCCTTAGTGCAGCATAACCATGGTTATTTTCATTCTCTTTCTATTACCCCAACTTTGGAGGAATTCAATGAGCAGCTTCAGGCTATTCACATTCCCCCTATGAGCTCGTTGGAGGGAGAACAGAGCATTGATGGTTTGTCTCGAGTCGTTTTTCTATCTATTTGTTATACTACTATCTCTACTAGCAGATGCATTACAGGACGAATGCATTACGGGATGAGGACAAAATCTATTACCAGATGTGGAAGATATTGGAAGATAGGGAGGGGTTGAGACCAATTACAAACATAAGGATGTAGAATTTTGGAATTCGGCTGGTGAATTCTAGTTGGCGAGACTATACTATTTGATGTCCTTGCTCCTGAAGAAAGGGGGATTTGCAAAGGAAATATTTGTTATTGCTAGATGAAATTTGGTGTTTTCTGCGGTGAATTAAACTATTAATTGGAAATGAGAAGCACACATTCTAGGGAAGACTGTGAGGATGCCATTTATAAGTGGACTCAGAAGGATTTGAATTCACTTCCTGATGGGGATGCAAGCATTCAATAATAGGATACTACCCATTTCAATGGTTCCCTCAAACGGGGAGGGCCGTGAACATAGCATTGGCTGCCACCGGAATAAATGCATAGATACATGTAACATCTTTTGCATAGATCATTCTGTAGGGTTCAAGTACTAGAACGGCGCAAACTCGAAAGAATCTTCAAATGCTTCTTCTTGATTCTGCTCTTCCATGGCTTCCGTAGTGATGGTCGGGTTGGTGAGCTCGGGCAACGTCTCTACACTTGAAGTCTGAGTACCTATGCCTCTCGCGTGATCCGGTGGTTTCCATCTTCCTTCCTCAAAAGTTCCCTCCCACTCTGCGAACTTCTCTGAATTCATAATTAAAGAGATTGGTTTATCAAAGCATGACTTCCATGTACTTCCCATGCAAAATCGTAGTGGTATGACAGATGGAGGAAATGGTATGACAGATGGAGGAAAGGAATCGTCACTTGAAATGGACATGCGTCACTTGAGAAATAAGCCTAGATAAATAGAATCAAGTATTTATTTATTTATTTTCAAAGAAGTCGGTCTCAATATGTGTTAAGGAAACTCGCGGCTCCTTTTACTCTTTGTCTCTTGTAAGTTTTGTCTCTTTTGCCTTATCAAAAGAAGCAATGTTTGAAAAAGGATATATTGCATTTCATGCAACTGGAAGGCTTTACATTTTAAAAGCAGTCTCCCTTTTATATGTGATTGATGTTGTCATGTTCCGTTATGGATGATTGACATATTTTTAAAGAAAAACTTTAAAGAATCAGTATGTTGCCCATCATTGAGACATTGTTATTCATTTTAAAAAAACACTGCATGGAACATGAGTGAGTTGGAAGTGGCAAGTTTACGTAACTAAAATGGAACAGCCTGATATTTTATTAAGGGACGTATTAGAATATAGGGCTCCTACGAAAATCATGTTAATTTCGCTCATTCATGTTATTGTCTTGGGGACAGATCAGTTTCAAGCCAACTTATAGTTTGTGCATGGATGTACCTGATTGATTATGCCTAGTAAAATACGCATTGCTCAATCAAGTTACTATATAACACATTGCAGTTCAATCAAGCTCCTCTACCTTCACATTGCAGCTCAATCAAGTTCCTCTACCTTCTCGGCAAGGACTTGTTACTCTACAACTCCCCTTGTTAATACTTAATACCAATTAAGAAATATATGATTCAAGCAACCTACATTTAAAATTAAAATGGTTATCGACATATTTATCTAGATATCTATCATATTTTAGCATCCTATGCTATAATTTATAAAATGCAAGACTACAATATTATTACAATTTGTTGATGAGGGAGACTATCATTCGTCCTATACCTTCTATATCATCCATCATCCTGTCCATGTTTTTTAATTTTCTATTTATCAATAGAGGTGTCCATGTTTTTGAATTTTCTATTTATCAATAGAGGTTATATTATTGTGACTATTTTTCCATCTTTGTATTCTTGAACTCTCTCTTCCCTTTTTTTAATAGGCACCAAAGTTGTAGCACTTTGGAAGGAAGGTATAATGAACATTATATCATAGTTCCATGTATATTATTAAAAATAAGAGTAGGGAGTAAAAATAAAAAAGGAAGGGGCGGCAGGAAGGGGAGGGGTTATCTATAACCCCGGTGAATTCCGAGAACTAGTCTACTCCTGGGGTTTAGGAGAAGAAACCAACAACAATGCAGAAGATCTGAGTCTATGGCAAGGAATCGGCCAAGCCTGGAAGCTAGCTATCAATGAAATCACGGTGATAGGAGGCTCTCGGATTCTAATCCAAGCTTTGGTCACCAACTCGCTCCCAAATCAAATGAAACTTCGTCAAATCTTCCAGAAAATACCGAGACTCTCTAAATCTTTCTGAAAGATCGAATTTTTTCACGTGCTTTGACAACTAAATGGTGAAGCAGACCAGGTGGCAAAAGTAGCCACCCCCTTGATCAAGGGTCAGCTCTCCCTCAATGGGACCATGTCCTTCTCTTCCCTCCTATAGTGGCACGTGGTGGGTGACCTGGTGGAAATCGCGTGGCAAGTGGCAATCAGATTCTGCTCGTGCCCTGGCTCATGGTAGTCACTCCCTGTCACACCACACTATCTTCTCCCCCAAGCATGGGTACTTTACCCTTCAGCTTACGTCTTCTTGCCCAATCTCGCATGCCCTTGCCCTCACATCCGCCATGCAGCGTTGCACTCAGCCCATCCCCCTCTCGCATGGCGCTCGAGCGAGACCCTTTTGATCCTGGGTGACACATGCTCGAGCTGAGGATAAACCAATGAAGGCAGATGCTTGCCTCTATTGTGATTGCATGTCTTGCTCAACTGGTTTTGTTTGGCCCCTCGTCCTACTTTTTCTCTCAGCTCATCCTCCAACCCGCTCAATGGCTTCCAGTTCCAATTCTGCCTCTCCCCCTAACCCCCCACCTTCTTTGGAACTCGAAATTTGCAAGCTGAAGCGAACTCTTAGCACACATAGAGGCTTTCTACTCCATCTGGATGGGGAAGGTGGCTGTAGATTCAAGATGGTCGAGGAAGACTTAATCCAACTCAGGGAGGAAGCGGTTGAAGCCCTCACGTATACAACGCATCAAACCAATGGAAAAATTGTTGAATTGGAGGCAAGACTCGAAAAGCTAGAGCTTCAAGCCACCAAATCGACCCGCCAGACTAAAGCAATGACAAAGGCTTCTCCGAGCATAGGTTCCTCCAACCCGAATCAGAAGGTTTAATTATGCTTCTCTTCACTTTTGAAACTAGCCCTTTTTTGGTTCTCTGGCAAATTCTCTGTAAGCAAGATTTAAGCTTATTTCTTATCTTTAGGCAGACACACTATAAGCAGGCTCTCGACCTGTTAGTAGCCAATTTTTGGATTTTAGGACAGCATAAGAATTTATGGGCTTTATATCAGGGCAGACACACTTGTAATCTTGAAATTCATGCACATAATGCATGTCTAAATTTTGTAGTTTTTCTCACAATGGTGACACCACTGCTTCCATAATATATAATCCACTTTCTTGTGAAAAAATAAATAAATAAGGAATAAAAAAACAGGTTTTAAAGAAATAATTAAAGACATCATCAAAATTAAACAATGAAGAAATTATAATTAGTGACCATAGATTACTAAGGTGGTCAATGATACCAATTCATGAGTAATAGATTATAAGAGTGTCTAACTTATCTCCAATGTATTTTTAAAAATAATAAAAGAAATTCTTAAAATAAATACAAGCGATCTTTAAACATGGATAATTAACTAAGAACTAAGAAAAATATTGATATACGTGATGGTGTATTCCCTAACCAGACTAGAAATGAAGATAATTCAAAACAATTCAAGATTTGTATTAGAAGACTTTATAGTGCCAAACTTTCAAATAATGCAAAAAATTTAAGTCATCTCATCCTTAAGATAAATCACTATAGTCTCTTTGAACAATATTTTACCCTATTCGTGTGATATTAGTTCCCTAGCAAATAATTAATATAGACTATTGATAAGAATTGTCTAGTTGACATTTCAATATACATTATTGATAAGAATTGTCTTGTTGAGATTTCAATATACATTATTGATAAGAATTATCTTGTTGAGATTTCAATAGATAAATCAATCCCAAAAATACCCAACCTCCTACCACCTAGAAAATGTTATCTTTTCCATTAGTCCAAAAAGCCAGAAAGTTCATCTTTTCAAATATGGTTCTTAAAAATAATTTTCTAACACACTACACATTAACACCACATCTCAATATTAAAAATATTTTAAAATATCCCCACAAGAGAAATTTGAAAAGAGATTTTATTCCAACTTAATCATAAGTTTACAGTATCTCTAAATTCCTTTCGCTCCAACTCATAAATTTATATTAATTTGGTAGGGTGGTGGAAGCCTCTAGGTTCTCTAGAAATATTCTAGCAGTCTTCAACACTAACTTCATCGCTCTCATTTTGAAGACAAATGAATCAACCAAATTTGAGAGCTTTTTCCCAATATTTCTTTGTAATAGCATCTGCAAGATCATCTCTAAAATCATTTCTTGCGGATTGAAGGAAATTGCTTCAAAGCATGCCTCTCTAAAATAGTTTGGTTTTCTTGAAGGAAGAAAAATTCATGAAGTAGTTGGTGTTGCTCAAGAAGGATTACACTCTGTAAAAACAGAAAACCTAAAAGCCATGATTGCCAAAGTTGGCCTCTCTAAGACTTTTTATCATGTTAGCTAGCTCTTCTTGTGCATCATCCTCGTCCACTTGGTCTTCAACTTACACTTTGTGGCATGGGTTACAATTTGCACCAACACGACAACTTTTGTAGTCCTAATCAATGGATCAGATTCTCCCTACTTCAAACCTCATCAAGGTATTAGGTAGGGATTCCCACTTTCTCCCCTTCTCTTCCTCCTAGTTGCAAAGGGAACTTAGAGCTGCATCTGCAAATGGTTCGTTCAAAGGTATCTTAATTGGAAGTTCTTGCATTGTTTCACATTTACTTTTCATTAATGACATTCTTATTTTCTATGATGGCTCAAAGCACATGGTGGACAAGCTAAAGGAAGTTCTAGACCTCTTTTGTAAATCCATGGGTATAGTTATAAATTCTAAAAAATTTCTAGTCATTTGTTGGGGCCTATCTGAGCCCAAGAAGCTCTATATCAATCAAATATTCCCCTTTAGGTCCTATGCCTTTGAGGCTGGTTTAAAGTACTTAGGATCATATCTCAAAGAAAATATTTATCTTAAGAAGGACTAGAATTGGCTACTTTCCAAGATAGAAAAAAAAATGAATAACTAGTGCAGTGGATGGCTCTCTTGGGGGGGTCCATCTGGTTCTAATTAAATCAGTCCTAGAGGCCATCCAAATTTACTGTATGTCTCTAGCCTCAATTCCAAAAGGAATCCTTGAGAGAATTTTCCATCTTTTCTATCGAATCATCTGGCCAGGGAACATGGAGAAAAAGGAATGGCTCTAGTCTCCTAGAGGAAACTAGCCATCCCAAAGAGTCGAGGGGGGTGGAGAATAAAAAACCTATTTCACTTTTCCAAAGCCTTAGAATCCAATAATATCTAGAGGCTCATCCAAGGCCAAGGTCTATGGCCACAAACTATAAATACAAAAATCTCATCTCTACATCAATTGAATATTGGATCCAAACCATGAACTCCTCCATTATTTGGGAAGCCACAACCAAAGCATTCCCAATCATTGGGAAATGGATAATTTGGAAGGTCAAAAAAGGGGACAAGGTATTCTCACTCTTGACCCTTGGATTGGAAGTGAAAACAATCACAGGCTACCTGCACCTCTCATCCACGACCTCAAATTGAATGACCATCATTCCCTTCGACATATTGCAATAGGTCATGATTTAAACTCTAGGTATTAACAATGCTTAACATGGACATATTTGGAGCTCAATTAAGACTATGTAGAGACTTGGACTTCCTACAAAAATAGGTTAAGGAAATGCAGTAATCTTATCACTGAAGAGGAGGATGAACTCCTATGGTCCATAAACCCCACATGTGGATATGTGCCTAGAATTGGATATAAAATGCTAGCCATGGAAGGCTTCGACCAGCCTTTGATCTAGTGGTGGATATCTCTTTGGAAATACAAATGCCCAAAAAAAGCCAAAATATTTATGTGGATCCTTTTAAATAACAAAGCAATAGCTTGGGATTTGCTTCAAAAATGAAGTTACTAGGGCCCTAAAATATGTTGCTTATGTGAATCAAATTTGGACATAAATTTGGAAACAAATTCTCACCTCGACCTATTATGTCTCTTAACTCAACAGGTATGGAGGAAAGTTGAAGGTATTATAAGACTAAAATCCAAATGGTAAGGAGACATAATCGAAGATGCATTAAAAATGTGGCACAAATACAAGGACACAAAAGCTTTCAAGGCCCCACCATTAACCTTGGCCTCGGCAATTTGGCTAGCAAGAAATGCAAAACTTTTCAAGAATAAGGATACTTTGCCATTTCATTGCCTCTCCCAAAGCCTCAAGATCTTAAGTGCTCTCCCTCAGTTTTCCAATGCCCCTTAGTGAGTTCAGATCTCTGTGATAAATATCAACACCCAAATCCCTTAGGATTTATTTGATGGAGCATCACAAGGAGAC
This sequence comes from Picea glauca, assembly GCA_000966675.3. Classification (NCBI taxonomy): domain Eukaryota; kingdom Viridiplantae; phylum Streptophyta; class Pinopsida; order Pinales; family Pinaceae; genus Picea; species Picea glauca. The sequence goes on from JZKD02S1672664.1 coordinate 17,883, forward strand.
CCACCTAAAGGAGGAGCAGGGGGTCTCATTTTCCTCTCTCAAAACTATTTCATCAACTTCAAAGTTAGAACGGGATGGTTCACTAATAACCACAATGAACTCATAGATATCAAGTTGGTTTTAATCTTAGCCATGGAAAAAGGAATCACACGAATCCATGTCCTTGGAGACTCTCTCCTAGTGATAAAATGGTTAAAGGGCGAAGTTGTGTTAAGGAATTTCATTCTCCATAAATTTTTCTGCAATATCAAGAACCTCCAGGCTTCATTTTCGCACATTTCTCATGTATGTAGGGAAAACAACTTGGAAGTTGATATCTTATCCAAAGATGGCCTCGGGTTGCAAGAAGGCACTTGGGAAATCAATGAATCCCTCTAGAGACAAATTACTTCTTACTTTCATGAGTCATGGATTTAACATTCTCTCAATTCTTAGTAATGATTTAGTAAAAGATGTCGCCCCAAAGATGGCTATAGAATTCTCCTTTAAATGCTTCAAGGTTATATTTCTTTGTATGATTAGAAAGCTACCAATGAATACACAACAAGTTGTTTTTGTGAAAAAAATGCTTCAGGGGTGATATGACATCCCTTGGTTCTTATATAGTCATCTAAACCTTCAAATCATGCTTCCTCACAAGCTCATCATCAAAATCAGCCAGTTTTCTATTATGTATAGACCTTAGTCCATATTTTTTTGACCCAATAAGGTATCTTGAAATACCATTTATGGCATTCAGCTCATGCAATTTTATTGTCTTTAATAAAATTACTTGATTTTTTCCTTGGAAAAAAAATCTATCAATTTGAGTTAACACTTTTCATCACTACAATAAATAACCAATATATCAAATGTTAAATTAGAAAAATAAAACTTATTTTTTTTCTTAACTCACATTAACACTATCGATCAAGGGTACTCGCCCAATTAATAAAAAACAATGAATGAGAATATATATTTCTTAGAGAATAAGTGTAACTAAAGAACCTAAGAATAGAAGTCAATTATAATGACAAAATCCTTTATTAAAACAAACAAAAAAAATCTCCTCGTTTGTTTGATCCAAAGTTTCTTTTATTAGTTTCATCCACATTTCATTAAAAGTTGTGAAAGAAAATTTTTGATCCAAGATAAAGAGTTTATAAAAATTTAAGACATTGGACTTAGGGGATTATCTTAACCCGTTTTGGCCAATGTTGTAGGGAAATTAGCTAGTTCCATACCAACAAGTGCGCAATTTGAATCCCTCTTGGTGAGTTGCACTATTCTACACCAATAGGTTTACTAGGGATGCGAACCATGAATGTCGGGAAGCATCCATTGGGTTTTCCACGAGTTTTGCTTGGGTATTATCACCAATATTGTTGGACATTTGGATAGTTTCGTGCCAATAAGTGCTAAGTTCAAATTCCCCTAGGTGAAGTGCACTACTTTACAGTTACAAATTTACTAAAAATGCCATCCATGAAAGTGGAAAATCATCCTTTGGATTTCCTTATAAAAATTAAAACATTAAATATATGTTTATATCACTTTTTAGTTCAAAAATCATATGTCCAAACACTAATAATAATAATAAATTGTATATAGGGGACGCAGGTGTAGGGGAGAGCTTTTTTTATCCAGGAGGAAACCAAACTGCATATTATGCCTAGGGGCTCGGGAATGTCTCCAACAATATAGAAGAGGCACACTCATTGTGGAAAGGACTAAACATAGCCAAAGGAGAGGGTCTCAAATCGATTATTATGTTATGAGATTCTATATTGGTGATTAANTTGCATCCAAACACTACATTGTTGCAGACAATAGTTTCTTCAACTATTGTTCCTCATCAGTTCCAGGATGTCTCTCATCCCACTTTTCTTCTTTCGACCAGTGAGGCCTACAGGCATATGAACCGCATCCCAACTCTTCTTTTTGTAGCACCAACAATGCCACAACCACTGCATTCTCTTGATACATCTACTCGGAGATATATAGTCCACAACCATGTGCCATTTCGACTCACATCACGTCTCATGTATAGTTTGTAGAAATGCCTTGCTCCCTTAGTGCAGCATAACCATGGTTATTTTCATTCTCTTTCTATTACCCCAACTTTGGAGGAATTCAATGAGCAGCTTCAGGCTATTCACATTCCCCCTATGAGCTCGTTGGAGGGAGAACAGAGCATTGATGGTTTGTCTCGAGTCGTTTTTCTATCTATTTGTTATACTACTATCTCTACTAGCAGATGCATTACAGGACGAATGCATTACGGGATGAGGACAAAATCTATTACCAGATGTGGAAGATATTGGAAGATAGGGAGGGGTTGAGACCAATTACAAACATAAGGATGTAGAATTTTGGAATTCGGCTGGTGAATTCTAGTTGGCGAGACTATACTATTTGATGTCCTTGCTCCTGAAGAAAGGGGGATTTGCAAAGGAAATATTTGTTATTGCTAGATGAAATTTGGTGTTTTCTGCGGTGAATTAAACTATTAATTGGAAATGAGAAGCACACATTCTAGGGAAGACTGTGAGGATGCCATTTATAAGTGGACTCAGAAGGATTTGAATTCACTTCCTGATGGGGATGCAAGCATTCAATAATAGGATACTACCCATTTCAATGGTTCCCTCAAACGGGGAGGGCCGTGAACATAGCATTGGCTGCCACCGGAATAAATGCATAGATACATGTAACATCTTTTGCATAGATCATTCTGTAGGGTTCAAGTACTAGAACGGCGCAAACTCGAAAGAATCTTCAAATGCTTCTTCTTGATTCTGCTCTTCCATGGCTTCCGTAGTGATGGTCGGGTTGGTGAGCTCGGGCAACGTCTCTACACTTGAAGTCTGAGTACCTATGCCTCTCGCGTGATCCGGTGGTTTCCATCTTCCTTCCTCAAAAGTTCCCTCCCACTCTGCGAACTTCTCTGAATTCATAATTAAAGAGATTGGTTTATCAAAGCATGACTTCCATGTACTTCCCATGCAAAATCGTAGTGGTATGACAGATGGAGGAAATGGTATGACAGATGGAGGAAAGGAATCGTCACTTGAAATGGACATGCGTCACTTGAGAAATAAGCCTAGATAAATAGAATCAAGTATTTATTTATTTATTTTCAAAGAAGTCGGTCTCAATATGTGTTAAGGAAACTCGCGGCTCCTTTTACTCTTTGTCTCTTGTAAGTTTTGTCTCTTTTGCCTTATCAAAAGAAGCAATGTTTGAAAAAGGATATATTGCATTTCATGCAACTGGAAGGCTTTACATTTTAAAAGCAGTCTCCCTTTTATATGTGATTGATGTTGTCATGTTCCGTTATGGATGATTGACATATTTTTAAAGAAAAACTTTAAAGAATCAGTATGTTGCCCATCATTGAGACATTGTTATTCATTTTAAAAAAACACTGCATGGAACATGAGTGAGTTGGAAGTGGCAAGTTTACGTAACTAAAATGGAACAGCCTGATATTTTATTAAGGGACGTATTAGAATATAGGGCTCCTACGAAAATCATGTTAATTTCGCTCATTCATGTTATTGTCTTGGGGACAGATCAGTTTCAAGCCAACTTATAGTTTGTGCATGGATGTACCTGATTGATTATGCCTAGTAAAATACGCATTGCTCAATCAAGTTACTATATAACACATTGCAGTTCAATCAAGCTCCTCTACCTTCACATTGCAGCTCAATCAAGTTCCTCTACCTTCTCGGCAAGGACTTGTTACTCTACAACTCCCCTTGTTAATACTTAATACCAATTAAGAAATATATGATTCAAGCAACCTACATTTAAAATTAAAATGGTTATCGACATATTTATCTAGATATCTATCATATTTTAGCATCCTATGCTATAATTTATAAAATGCAAGACTACAATATTATTACAATTTGTTGATGAGGGAGACTATCATTCGTCCTATACCTTCTATATCATCCATCATCCTGTCCATGTTTTTTAATTTTCTATTTATCAATAGAGGTGTCCATGTTTTTGAATTTTCTATTTATCAATAGAGGTTATATTATTGTGACTATTTTTCCATCTTTGTATTCTTGAACTCTCTCTTCCCTTTTTTTAATAGGCACCAAAGTTGTAGCACTTTGGAAGGAAGGTATAATGAACATTATATCATAGTTCCATGTATATTATTAAAAATAAGAGTAGGGAGTAAAAATAAAAAAGGAAGGGGCGGCAGGAAGGGGAGGGGTTATCTATAACCCCGGTGAATTCCGAGAACTAGTCTACTCCTGGGGTTTAGGAGAAGAAACCAACAACAATGCAGAAGATCTGAGTCTATGGCAAGGAATCGGCCAAGCCTGGAAGCTAGCTATCAATGAAATCACGGTGATAGGAGGCTCTCGGATTCTAATCCAAGCTTTGGTCACCAACTCGCTCCCAAATCAAATGAAACTTCGTCAAATCTTCCAGAAAATACCGAGACTCTCTAAATCTTTCTGAAAGATCGAATTTTTTCACGTGCTTTGACAACTAAATGGTGAAGCAGACCAGGTGGCAAAAGTAGCCACCCCCTTGATCAAGGGTCAGCTCTCCCTCAATGGGACCATGTCCTTCTCTTCCCTCCTATAGTGGCACGTGGTGGGTGACCTGGTGGAAATCGCGTGGCAAGTGGCAATCAGATTCTGCTCGTGCCCTGGCTCATGGTAGTCACTCCCTGTCACACCACACTATCTTCTCCCCCAAGCATGGGTACTTTACCCTTCAGCTTACGTCTTCTTGCCCAATCTCGCATGCCCTTGCCCTCACATCCGCCATGCAGCGTTGCACTCAGCCCATCCCCCTCTCGCATGGCGCTCGAGCGAGACCCTTTTGATCCTGGGTGACACATGCTCGAGCTGAGGATAAACCAATGAAGGCAGATGCTTGCCTCTATTGTGATTGCATGTCTTGCTCAACTGGTTTTGTTTGGCCCCTCGTCCTACTTTTTCTCTCAGCTCATCCTCCAACCCGCTCAATGGCTTCCAGTTCCAATTCTGCCTCTCCCCCTAACCCCCCACCTTCTTTGGAACTCGAAATTTGCAAGCTGAAGCGAACTCTTAGCACACATAGAGGCTTTCTACTCCATCTGGATGGGGAAGGTGGCTGTAGATTCAAGATGGTCGAGGAAGACTTAATCCAACTCAGGGAGGAAGCGGTTGAAGCCCTCACGTATACAACGCATCAAACCAATGGAAAAATTGTTGAATTGGAGGCAAGACTCGAAAAGCTAGAGCTTCAAGCCACCAAATCGACCCGCCAGACTAAAGCAATGACAAAGGCTTCTCCGAGCATAGGTTCCTCCAACCCGAATCAGAAGGTTTAATTATGCTTCTCTTCACTTTTGAAACTAGCCCTTTTTTGGTTCTCTGGCAAATTCTCTGTAAGCAAGATTTAAGCTTATTTCTTATCTTTAGGCAGACACACTATAAGCAGGCTCTCGACCTGTTAGTAGCCAATTTTTGGATTTTAGGACAGCATAAGAATTTATGGGCTTTATATCAGGGCAGACACACTTGTAATCTTGAAATTCATGCACATAATGCATGTCTAAATTTTGTAGTTTTTCTCACAATGGTGACACCACTGCTTCCATAATATATAATCCACTTTCTTGTGAAAAAATAAATAAATAAGGAATAAAAAAACAGGTTTTAAAGAAATAATTAAAGACATCATCAAAATTAAACAATGAAGAAATTATAATTAGTGACCATAGATTACTAAGGTGGTCAATGATACCAATTCATGAGTAATAGATTATAAGAGTGTCTAACTTATCTCCAATGTATTTTTAAAAATAATAAAAGAAATTCTTAAAATAAATACAAGCGATCTTTAAACATGGATAATTAACTAAGAACTAAGAAAAATATTGATATACGTGATGGTGTATTCCCTAACCAGACTAGAAATGAAGATAATTCAAAACAATTCAAGATTTGTATTAGAAGACTTTATAGTGCCAAACTTTCAAATAATGCAAAAAATTTAAGTCATCTCATCCTTAAGATAAATCACTATAGTCTCTTTGAACAATATTTTACCCTATTCGTGTGATATTAGTTCCCTAGCAAATAATTAATATAGACTATTGATAAGAATTGTCTAGTTGACATTTCAATATACATTATTGATAAGAATTGTCTTGTTGAGATTTCAATATACATTATTGATAAGAATTATCTTGTTGAGATTTCAATAGATAAATCAATCCCAAAAATACCCAACCTCCTACCACCTAGAAAATGTTATCTTTTCCATTAGTCCAAAAAGCCAGAAAGTTCATCTTTTCAAATATGGTTCTTAAAAATAATTTTCTAACACACTACACATTAACACCACATCTCAATATTAAAAATATTTTAAAATATCCCCACAAGAGAAATTTGAAAAGAGATTTTATTCCAACTTAATCATAAGTTTACAGTATCTCTAAATTCCTTTCGCTCCAACTCATAAATTTATATTAATTTGGTAGGGTGGTGGAAGCCTCTAGGTTCTCTAGAAATATTCTAGCAGTCTTCAACACTAACTTCATCGCTCTCATTTTGAAGACAAATGAATCAACCAAATTTGAGAGCTTTTTCCCAATATTTCTTTGTAATAGCATCTGCAAGATCATCTCTAAAATCATTTCTTGCGGATTGAAGGAAATTGCTTCAAAGCATGCCTCTCTAAAATAGTTTGGTTTTCTTGAAGGAAGAAAAATTCATGAAGTAGTTGGTGTTGCTCAAGAAGGATTACACTCTGTAAAAACAGAAAACCTAAAAGCCATGATTGCCAAAGTTGGCCTCTCTAAGACTTTTTATCATGTTAGCTAGCTCTTCTTGTGCATCATCCTCGTCCACTTGGTCTTCAACTTACACTTTGTGGCATGGGTTACAATTTGCACCAACACGACAACTTTTGTAGTCCTAATCAATGGATCAGATTCTCCCTACTTCAAACCTCATCAAGGTATTAGGTAGGGATTCCCACTTTCTCCCCTTCTCTTCCTCCTAGTTGCAAAGGGAACTTAGAGCTGCATCTGCAAATGGTTCGTTCAAAGGTATCTTAATTGGAAGTTCTTGCATTGTTTCACATTTACTTTTCATTAATGACATTCTTATTTTCTATGATGGCTCAAAGCACATGGTGGACAAGCTAAAGGAAGTTCTAGACCTCTTTTGTAAATCCATGGGTATAGTTATAAATTCTAAAAAATTTCTAGTCATTTGTTGGGGCCTATCTGAGCCCAAGAAGCTCTATATCAATCAAATATTCCCCTTTAGGTCCTATGCCTTTGAGGCTGGTTTAAAGTACTTAGGATCATATCTCAAAGAAAATATTTATCTTAAGAAGGACTAGAATTGGCTACTTTCCAAGATAGAAAAAAAAATGAATAACTAGTGCAGTGGATGGCTCTCTTGGGGGGGTCCATCTGGTTCTAATTAAATCAGTCCTAGAGGCCATCCAAATTTACTGTATGTCTCTAGCCTCAATTCCAAAAGGAATCCTTGAGAGAATTTTCCATCTTTTCTATCGAATCATCTGGCCAGGGAACATGGAGAAAAAGGAATGGCTCTAGTCTCCTAGAGGAAACTAGCCATCCCAAAGAGTCGAGGGGGGTGGAGAATAAAAAACCTATTTCACTTTTCCAAAGCCTTAGAATCCAATAATATCTAGAGGCTCATCCAAGGCCAAGGTCTATGGCCACAAACTATAAATACAAAAATCTCATCTCTACATCAATTGAATATTGGATCCAAACCATGAACTCCTCCATTATTTGGGAAGCCACAACCAAAGCATTCCCAATCATTGGGAAATGGATAATTTGGAAGGTCAAAAAAGGGGACAAGGTATTCTCACTCTTGACCCTTGGATTGGAAGTGAAAACAATCACAGGCTACCTGCACCTCTCATCCACGACCTCAAATTGAATGACCATCATTCCCTTCGACATATTGCAATAGGTCATGATTTAAACTCTAGGTATTAACAATGCTTAACATGGACATATTTGGAGCTCAATTAAGACTATGTAGAGACTTGGACTTCCTACAAAAATAGGTTAAGGAAATGCAGTAATCTTATCACTGAAGAGGAGGATGAACTCCTATGGTCCATAAACCCCACATGTGGATATGTGCCTAGAATTGGATATAAAATGCTAGCCATGGAAGGCTTCGACCAGCCTTTGATCTAGTGGTGGATATCTCTTTGGAAATACAAATGCCCAAAAAAAGCCAAAATATTTATGTGGATCCTTTTAAATAACAAAGCAATAGCTTGGGATTTGCTTCAAAAATGAAGTTACTAGGGCCCTAAAATATGTTGCTTATGTGAATCAAATTTGGACATAAATTTGGAAACAAATTCTCACCTCGACCTATTATGTCTCTTAACTCAACAGGTATGGAGGAAAGTTGAAGGTATTATAAGACTAAAATCCAAATGGTAAGGAGACATAATCGAAGATGCATTAAAAATGTGGCACAAATACAAGGACACAAAAGCTTTCAAGGCCCCACCATTAACCTTGGCCTCGGCAATTTGGCTAGCAAGAAATGCAAAACTTTTCAAGAATAAGGATACTTTGCCATTTCATTGCCTCTCCCAAAGCCTCAAGATCTTAAGTGCTCTCCCTCAGTTTTCCAATGCCCCTTAGTGAGTTCAGATCTCTGTGATAAATATCAACACCCAAATCCCTTAGGATTTATTTGATGGAGCATCACAAGGAGACCCACCTAAAGGAGGAGCAGGGGGTCTCATTTTCCTCTCTCAAAACTATTTCATCAACTTCAAAGTTAGAACGGGATGGTTCACTAATAACCACAATGAACTCATAGATATCAAGTTGGTTTTAATCTTAGCCATGGAAAAAGGAATCACACGAATCCATGTCCTTGGAGACTCTCTCCTAGTGATAAAATGGTTAAAGGGCGAAGTTGTGTTAAGGAATTTCATTCTCCATAAATTTTTCTGCAATATCAAGAACCTCCAGGCTTCATTTTCGCACATTTCTCATGTATGTAGGGAAAACAACTTGGAAGTTGATATCTTATCCAAAGATGGCCTCGGGTTGCAAGAAGGCACTTGGGAAATCAATGAATCCCTCTAGAAACAAATTACTTCTTACTTTCATGAGTCATGGATTTAACATTCTCTCAATTCTTAGTAATGATTTAGTAAAAGATGTCGCCCCAAAGATGGCTATAGAATTCTCCTTTAAATGCGTCAAGGTTATATTTCTTTCTATGATTAGAAAGCTACCAATGAATACACAACAAGTTGTTTTTGTGAAAAAAATGCTTCAGGGGTGATATGACATCCCCTGGTTCTCATATAGTCATCTAAACCTTCAAATCATGCTTCCTCACAAGCTCATCATCAAAATCGGCCAGTTTTCTATTATGTATAGACCTTAGTCCATATTTTTTTGACCCAATAAGGTATCTTGAAATACCATTTATGTAATTCAGCTCATGCAATTTTATTGTCTTTAATAAAATTACTTGATTTTTTCCTTGGAAAAAAAATCTATCAATTTGAGTTAACACTTTTCATCACTACAATAAATGACCAATATATCAAATGTTAAATTAGAAAAATAAAACTTATTTTTTTTCTTAACTCACATTAACACTATCGATCAAGGGTAATTGCCCAATTAATAAAAAACAATGAATGAGAATATATATTTCTTAGAGAATAAGTGTAACTAAAGAACCTAAGAATAGAAGTCAATTATAATGACAAAATCCTTTATTAAAACAAACAAAAAAAATCTCCTCGTTTGTTTGATCCAAAGTTTCTTTTATTAGTTTCATCCACATTTCATTAAAAGTTGTGAAAGAAAATTTTTGATCCAAGATAAAGAGTTTATAAAAATTTAACCCGTTTAACCCGTTTTGGCCAATGTTGTAGGGAAATTAGCTAGTTCCATACCAACAAGTGCGCAATTTGAATCCCTCTTGGCGAGTTGCACTATTCTACACCAATAGGTTTACTAGGGATGCGAACCATGAATGTCGGGAAGCATCCATTGGGTTTTCCACGAGTTTTGCTTGGGTATTATCACCAATATTGTTGGACATTTGGATAGTTTCGTGCCAATAAGTGCTAAGTTCAAATYCCCCTAGGTGAAGTGCACTACTTTACAGTTACAAATTTACTAAAAATGCCATCCATGAAAGTGGAAAATCATCCTTTGGATTTCCTTATAAAAATTAAAACATTAAATATATGTTTATATCACTTTTTAGTTCAAAAATCATATGTCCAAACAMTAATAATAATAATAAATTGTATATAGGGGACGCAGGTGTAGGGGAGAGCTTTTTTTATCCAGGAGGAAACCAAACTGCATATTATGCCTAGGGGCTCRGGAATGTCTCCAACAATATAGAAGAGGCACACTCATTGTGGAAAGGACTAAACATAGCCAAAGGAGAGGGTCTCAAATCGATTATTATGTTATGAGATTCTATATTGGTGATTAAATCCATGAGGAATAGTGTTGATCCAACAAACAATGCCTTGAGTACCCTTATTGCGAGAATTCATGAATCCCTAGGACGTTTTGACAAGTTAATCTTCTTCCAAGTTTGACATGAGCTTTTTGAAATCATTGATCATTAGCCAAAGGTAGCATCATCCCTAAGCCTAGGTTCATGTAGAAAAAATGGTGTGCTAGGATACTCCCCCATACCATAGTGGTAGTCATATCATTGTATTTAATGATCAGTAGGAGCGGGATGACATATGAAGTGGTTGGAAGGCACATTTGGCAAGCCTTGGTATTTTTAGGGGTATTCAATTCGATAGGATGGATTCAAAGTTGGCATGTGGGAAAAATTTAATGCAAGGGTTCCTTGTCTGTAAATTTTTATTGCAGGAGGTTAAGTTGAGGGCTTTGCATGTGGAGCGTGAAGTTTTCGGTGTGGTTGGGGCCATATTTGACTCAGGATAACTAGGATGGAAGGTGGAGATAAGTCCAAAAGGGTGGCGACCTTAGGAAGCTCTCATTTATCGTTGTTGGAGTGTCTTTAAGTTTACTCCAAGAAAGCCCTTGGTTTTTTATCATTTTCTCTGGAAGTTGTATTCGGTGATGGTTTTTTCCTTCCTGTTCTCCTTTATGGGAATAGCATAAATTTTCTTTGGTCTATTTTTAACAGAGTGGGCATTGGTTCCTTTGAAGTGGGGGTTCTTTGGTTCTGTTTTTTGGGTTCTTCTTGTGTGAGGCAGAGATGGACAACACATACTTGAGGGATGCAAAGAAGGTGTTGAGGCAACAAAAAGAGATTATACATGTCAACAACAATGCCTCTTAGAAAATTTACATCACATTGGTTGAATATGAACATACTATTGATGGGTCCAAATGGCCTATCAATCAGGTAAGGGAGAACACCCGATGGGAGGTCCCAATCAGACCTACTCTCATTTGGTGTAGCATTTATGACCAGTATGTGGGATTGGTTGCCACTAAGAATTAAAAGAAGAAAAAGGGGAAAGACATCAAATTGCCCCCCAAAGAGTTCTAATTAATTGTAAACCTACTCTAAACTGAAAGCAAACTAATCTAACATAACTACTTCTAACCTATCCTGCGGGAGAAAAACTAATAGATGAGCACATTTTAAAATGATATTTTTTGACAACATAAATAGTTCATGGCAGCCAAGAATATGTTATAACAATAATGTTTCAAATATCATCCCAAATAGTTGCAGAGGAGACCTGAAACATCATCCATGTACTCATTAGAAATCACAACAACATAAGAATTCTAAATACTAAGCACAGAAATAGTTCGCATGATCAATACTCATAAAATTTAAACAACAAATAAATGTGTAGAGTAGTCCTACAAGCATTTGAAAATAGTTATGACTTCAAAATCTTTATGTTCTTCACATATTCATAAATAAGAGTATTATCAATCTATGCAATGGGAAAAAGTCCCTCGTTACATTCAATGTGTTCTCTTTTATAAGACAAGAGAGACTCCCCAGTTCTTGTGACTGTTCATTTCATTTCCTTTTGCTTTGTCATTTTACATTTTGAATTTCATTTACATTTTCTAAAATGAACATGTCAGCATTACAAACAAAAGATGAAGAGACTCTTGAGTGGTTATTCTCTCCTTAAGGCATTTCATAAATGATATTCATTTAAAGATATTATTCACACAGCTTGTTCTTGTCTTCTTATATTCCTCATGATGTTTCTGGGTGTTTTTGGTGTTTGTATGTTGATTAAGATCATCCAATCTTCTTCTCCTTTGTCTCAGCCTTCCATCGTGCTCTTCCAGGTCTGATTTTAACTCATGTAGCTTCAGATATGACTGTTTGAACATTGCACAACTCGTTCTCCAATTAAATGTGAGCCTCCTTTGTTTTTTGTGATTTATGAGGTTTTTTATTCTCAATCTATTAATACTTACTATGTCATCACGTTCGACTCTTTGTTAGCTTTCTAGCAAGTTATCTTGGGCACTCCTCCAATTCATCCAATGCATCCAATAAATCAAATGGCACATAAAACTCCTCCGGAATGCACTAGATCTAATGGCCAAGACCTTGCAAGTAAAATCCAGATGCTAGAATCTCC
>JZKD02S1672664.1:36466-50489 GCA_000966675.3 Picea glauca
TCTATAGCCAAGATGGACAAGGTGATTGGGGTTTGTAGTGAGAAAGTGTACAGATTACATTTCGAGCCAGTGAAAGCATTGGTCAGCAACAACACTGATTTGGGAGAGTTGTGGCATAGACAAATGTCACATTTTCACTTTGGTATGTTGGGTCATTTAAGACAAGTAGTTACAGGAATTCCCTAGGTTGCAGTAGAGAAGCATGACCCTTATAATGGTTGTGCATTGGGAAAGTATGCCCACAAGTCATTTCCATCTAGTGAGCATAGGTCAAAGGGGATCTTGGATCTAATCCATTCTGATGTTTGTGGTCATGTGAGTGTGCGGTCAGTTAGTGGCTTCAACTACTATGTGATCTTTATTGATGACTACTCTAGGAAGACCTGGATATATTTTCTTAATACTGAGGATGAGGTCTTTAATAGATTCAAGGATTTTAAATCTCTAGTGGAGAACTAGTCTAGTAGGATGATCCAGGTACTTAGATCAGACAATGGGGGTGAGTACACCTCTAATGAGTTTGTGGAATATTGTGTTATTGAGGGTATTAAGAATGAGCTTACGGTTCCTTATAACCCGCAATATAATGGTGTGGCAGAGCGCAAGAACAAGACCATAGTGGGTGATACACGTGTGATGATACATGATCATGGATTACCCATGTTTTTATGGGCAGAGGATTGTCACACAAATTTATACATTTAGAAGGAGAGTCCCCACGCTATGTTGGGAAAATTGACACTTGAGGAGCTTTATATGGGTACTAGGCTAAATGTGAGTCATCTTCGCATCTTTGGGAGTGTTTGTTATTTTCGTGTCCCTTCAGAGAAGAGGACAAAGTTGGACCCCACAGGAGAGAAGGGGATATTGGTTGGTTACAGTGAGGTCTCCAAGGCCTATCGCATCTTTGTGTCAGCGCGCAAGAGGATTGTGGTAAGAAGGGATATGTTGTTTGAGGAGGATCGAGCCTTGAGGAGATCTATAGATATGCCAGCACATGTAGAGGACCAACAACGATAGGACTCAGGGGAGAAGATGTAGGAGGTACAAAATACCAAGTCATAGGCACAGGGTACAGGTACAAGTACTAGTGTTGAGAGGGATACTAGTGGACATGACAAACATGAGACTCGTGAGGAGGAAGAGCAACATGAGGCTGTTCCATAGGAGATTGAGCCTAGGCCACGACCTAAGTGGTACAGGTCCACAGTTGATTCTAGACAGGTAGCATCTCCAGAGAGATATTTTAGAGAGAGTAAACCACCACAGAGACTTGGGTACATGGCACTCATGACGGAGCTTATAGATGTTAAGACTTCCACTTATGAGCAAGCTACACAACATGGAGTGTGGCAGGAGGCCATGATGGAGGAGTATGCCTCCATTATGAAGAACAATGTATGGGAGGCGATGCCTAGGCAAGAGCGAAAATGGGTGGTTGGATCCATATGGATATATAAAGTCAAGCATGTAGCAGATGGAAGCGTGGAGAAGTATAAAGCGTGCTTCGTAGTGAAGGGGTTTGCACAGAAAGAGGGAATCAATTAGGAGGATACTTTCACCCCAATGGCTAGATATTCCTCCATCCAAGAAGTTATGTCATTAGCAACATAGATGGGATGGCACGTTCATCAAATGAACCTGAAGACTGCCTTCCTCAACAGAGTTATTCAGGAAGAAGTTTATATTGAGTATCCTAAAGGTTTTGAGGTTGGAGACAGGGAGACGCATGTTTATAGGTTGAGACAAGCCTTGTATGTGTTCAAGCAGGCACCTAAGGCGTGGTACTCGAGGATTGACAACTACTTGAGAGAGATGGGATTCCAGCAGAGTGAGGTTGATCTGAACCTCTATTTTCTAGCAAGTGAAGTGCCTCTCATACTGGTACTTTATGTCGATGATCTCTTTCTTACTGGAGATGAGAAGTCGATTGTAGATTGCAAGGCTAACCTTGCAACAGAGTTTGAGATGAAAGACCTTGGTTTGATGCACTACTTCCTTGGTCTAGAGGTTTGGAAGACAGATTGGTGCTTCTTCTCAGGATAGGGGAAGTATATAGTGGATATCTTGTGTGGGTTCAGGATGACAGATTGAAGGGTTGTGTCCATGCCTCTAATGACAAACTAAAGGAAGATTGATGTATCTAGTTCTAAGATAGTAGACCCCACCATCTATCGTTAGCTTATTGGATCACTCATATATCTGGTCAATACTAGGTCAGATATTATCTTTGCAATTAAGTCTTTGAGTCAGTTCATGGTGGACCCTCGAAGAGTACATCAGATATCTACGAAGCATGTGCTTCACTACTTGAGAGGTACAATGGAGTACAATTTATTGTATGAGCGCAGTGGTGGAGTGATATTGGCAGGGTTTACATATGTTGATTGGGAAGGATGCACAGAGGACAAAAAGAGCACTTCAGGGTGTTGCTTCAACATTGGATCGGGTATTATATCCTGGTTCAGTAGGAAGTAGATATCAATGGCATTAAGCTCTCTTGAGGCAAAGTACATGGCAACTAGTCTGGCAGCATGGGAGGCATTGTGGCGGAGGAAGTTGTTCGTGGGACTGTTTGATAAGGAGTTAGAGGCTATTGTGATACATTGTGATAATCAGAGTTGCATCAGTCTCTCTGAGAATCATGTGTTTCATGATCGTAGCAAGCATATAGACATCCTCTATCACTTCATACGATATTGTGTACAGAGGGGAGTTGTGAGGCTCTGATACATACAGACAGATTATCAGATGGCAGATATATTCACCGAGGCGCTTTGCAAAAAAAAGTTTATGAAGTTCACAGATAAGATGGGGTTGGTTCAGAATCCCTTCCTCGTTAAGAGGGAGTGTTGAGAAGTATAACTCAGAAGGTCTTCTCCATGCATGGCATCCTAGCATGGATGGAGGACAATGAAACTAGCCAAGTTCATAGATTAATCTATTTCCTAAAGTTTTACTTAAGAAAAAGTACATTAAATGTGTTATATTTTAATGTTGAATTAATGAGAACTTTTTCTAAAGTTAAAAGTGAAAATAATTTAAGTGATGTTCTTTTAATCTTGGTCATCCATCTCATTGAGAGAGTGAGGGTTGATCTCAGCCCTTGATCTCTTTGGAGATAGGGTTTTCACTTGCTCATTGAGATAAAATAAATCGACTTGGTGGTTGGGGCACATTATTCACTTGAGAAAGGGGTGAGTTTTAGCAAGAGGAGGAGATTCACTTGAGGGTTTGTTGGAGAAGAGTTGCAGAGAAAATGGAGGAGGTTTCTGGCAAGTGGATTGACTATTTTTCTCAGCCATTTGCAAAGGCCATACTACAGATCTGAGAGAGCCTCACATGTGATGTAGAGACAACGCAGTTGGGTCGTATGATTTGCGCAAAGGCTCATTTTATGGGCCGATTTTGTGTTGTTGAGTTCGATTTGGTTTAGAGAGGGCCATACAGGTGTTGAGAAGAAATTTCATTGGGGTTTCCTCGGCCATAGTTGTAACTCGATCTACTCTGTAAGAGATCTCTATATTTTATGTTGTAATAATAAAATCCACAAACTGACGAACGAGTTTTCCCATATTAGGTTTTTCCCGGGGCTATTTTACCCAAAAATTCTAGTGTCTCTCATTTGATGTGATTGATGTTACTCTCTACAGTGTTCCTAGTATTTATTTTTGTTGTGTGATTTTTATTTTCCATGAAGAAAACCTAGTTGTAACTGTAAATTAGCAATTTCAGAAATTTACATGTGCTAAATAAATTTCTAGGTAGTAAAGATTGTTGAAGCTTATGGTTCATCTTGCTGGGTTTTAGTGGATTCACACTCCTTTGAGCTTACGTTCTCCCACCATGATTGGACTCCATTTCTCTTGCTTCCAACAACAATAAGTCTCGGTATACTTGGTAGGATGGCGCTCAGGAAGAAGATATTGTAGGGAATGCACATGAACCAATGGACATGGAAGAAATTAGCTCCCCTCTCTTAGCAGGGGAGCCATAAATCCAGGGCAGTGCTCCCCCATGACTGGTAGATGTTTTTCAGGGTCATTTTTTTTGTTAAGTCAATTTGTCAAGATTGTAAATTGCAGTAATGTCTAGAACTATTGTGTCAAAAACATTGTAGATATTTATAGGTTTAGGCTAGAATATGCTCGAATATAGAGAAGGACTCTAAAACTATGTTTGAATTTGTTGTATGCTTCTACACAACCCTATTTGAATGAATAAAATTTATGTTTTGGTTTAAAAAACAATAACTAATGGTATCCAAAAGTATTAATTTGTTAGCACAAAACATAGTTTAAACCATGGTTGGACATTTTTGGGAACAAGATTAAGTTATGGTTGAATGTATATTGTGAGAGATTTGGTTTATAGTACATAGTTATCTATCTCGGTGGGTTAGCTCAAGTGGTCGAGTGTTGTGGTTACTATGAATGAGATCTTAGGGTCAAATCCCTGGCTAACTATTGTTGCTCTTGTTGAGATTGTTGAACCTCACTCGATGTCTCCACTGGGTTAGTCTTGTAATCAAGCTGACGATTTACTCTGTTTACCATCCATGAAATGTGTGGAAGTATTCAGGGGTTTCCCGCGATTTCTTCCATCGAAAAAAAAGAAGAAAAAAGTACATAGTTATCTCTCAAAGTTGAACTTTTGATTCCATGGACCTTTATGCAACTAGAAATATATACATCATGCATATCTCCAAATGCAAGAGTGTTATGCCTGCAGTGTGCATAATAATAAGGTGGAAATATAGCTCTAAAGGTACATGTAATAAGTGTCCAAAAGACAAAAACCATGATGAATTATGTGATGAGTGGACATACATTGGAAAATCACAGTGTTCATTAAAAATAGCAATAACAATATGTCACATGAAATATCTATGAATTTATTAAGTCTGAGCATGCACTGAGGTAGTGAAACAAACATGAGTGTAATATGAATTGATGGATGGGAATGATAGAAAGTCTAGGAAACATCTATGAATTTATTAAGTCTGAGCATGCACTAAGCTAGTGAAACACACATGAGTCTAATATGAATTGATGGATGGGCATGATAGAAATTCTAGCAAGCAATTTAGGGGCAGAGATGGGAACAACGAGACATAAGAAGGCAAAGAGTGTGTAAATATAACTTCATTGGGAATTGAAGTAACTTCCAAAGAAATATTCCCCTTCAAAGATTACATGACTCAAAGATTTTAATCCAAATGTTATTGTACTTTTATCTTTTTTTCAGTTTCAGTGTATATATTTTTGGATATTTTTAGTGTTTTTATACGAGAATTATTAGTGATTAGAAGCTCAAGTAAGGTACTAGAGTTTGACTAACATTTTTTAACACAAAGAAAATATTTTTTTTCAACACAAATGCACGATATTTTCTGCAATGCATGAATTTGGGGTATTCTCCCACCATGTTCTTTTCAAGACTCAAATATCTTAAGTCATCAAAGCGCAAAATATTATTCTCAACAATGTTGCCCACTGTGAAATCAAGGCTCCTCTTGACATCTTTACACATGCCAACTTTATTAACATACTAAAACCTTACATAAATACACATAAACTAAATATTACAGATAAAATTAAATCTATTTTATTCATATTTTAGGCAACTTACTACATCAACTATTATATGCGTATCTCTTATTCATGGTGTTTAAGGGAGATAAACTCTCTTTACTCCTTAACTTTCTTATGCACCCACAAATCTACTATGCTAGTTGATGATTAAGAACAAAGATATGACCCAACATGATATCAATGCTACCCCTAAACTCCTAATATAGTACTAGATGGAGGAGGATAATTAGTGCATTCCATCACTCCATTTCCTCCATAACTCATTATTACATTAAAAACCTTATTTTTCCATTAATATCATAACAACCCATCATCCCAATATCTTAATAATGACTGATAACAATGAGAAAAAACCATAACTACATTCATATGCATCTAGGGCCCAACAAGATCCTACCAATATTGTTGACTCACCCTTGAGTAAACTCTTATTTGACAAGTACCATCTACAAGCAAAAGAAAAAGCATGACAACTTGTACCAACCACAACAAGAGAATTCACTCCTTTCCTTGAGCTCTGACTTTAGGGCGCAACTCATACATCCAATCTCCATCACCAAGACTATCCAAAGGTACTCAAAAATAAGCTCAGTCAAATGCCAATTTGTCACTCAAAACTATCGGTTGTAATCTATATGCGCAAAAACCAAAAATAATCCAATCCACCAATAAAGATAGTGAAATCACTAGTGTATCTAAGTTTGATGTGTACACTCCTAAACAACTCTCAAAGCTAAAACTAGTCCAACATAATGTTACAAATAAAACAAGGGACATGAAGTGCATGGTGCCTACAACACCAAGACACATCACCTCGTAACAACTACAAATCTCCCAAATCTTGCTCAACACAAAATCTAAGTGTACAAAACTGCCATTATTACTTGTGTTGTATG
This sequence comes from Picea glauca, assembly GCA_000966675.3. Classification (NCBI taxonomy): domain Eukaryota; kingdom Viridiplantae; phylum Streptophyta; class Pinopsida; order Pinales; family Pinaceae; genus Picea; species Picea glauca. The sequence continues at coordinate 42,957 of JZKD02S1672664.1, forward strand.
ATTGGAAAGTAAAACCCAAACTTCCTAAAAACATGCAGAGTACCACCAATGTAAAATAGTTTAGAAGGAGCTCCCAACTCAAGCCACCAACCATCAGATCCACATGGAAACATGACACTAGGAGTAGGTCTTCAAATATTGTCTTGATGTGGGGCAACTACAAGCAAGCAATAACAACACTAAAATCCAAACTTAGATTAATCCAAACTCATAGTCATAATAGATGCATTTGCCTTGTCCTTCTCATCATTTTGGAAATTACAATATCAAACTCAATTGCAAAAGAATAGTAGTGATGCCACCATGCAAGGCTAATTGACAACTCCTCCAAGACACTAAGCTATTGATAGTAGGATTTAACACAACCCAAAACCCATCATCATCATTAATTTTTCGAAAAAACCACCACCAAAGTGCATATAAATAAATAGGAAAATAAGCATGGAGTCAAAAATCAAACAAGAATAAAGTTATGTTGCAACTCTCCATGAGTATGCCATAACCCTTCTGCAACTATCCACAACAAACCTAGCACATGCACATACAACATCAACATAATATCCAAGGATCAAAGGTATAAGGAAGAACAATTCTTCTACAACTATTTAGGGCCTTTCTGCAACCAATCTACACCATGCCACCATTATTCCACAACTCCATAAAACTAAATTGCAGCTCAAGCAGACTCCAAGTCTAGAAACATTGCTTGAGCCTATAACCAAACACATAGGAACCACATTAACCACAACTTGGCTATGACAGATTAGTCACAATTCTCGAATGTACTTAAACAATGCGACACCATGAACCACAACTGACACCAAAACATCTCACGACTAGAGGAAAGGCATATTGAGAATTCCATCATAGTCCAGTTGGATCCTATCCAAGCAAGGTTTCCCTCAAAAGCACATAAAATAGGTCAAACATTAAAGCAACAATTAACCATAAAGAGCACAACTTTTGAAAGAGCAAGTCAATGAAACCATAATTGAAAATAACTATGTCATTGTAGTAATTATACACCTTGGAGGAGATTAAGTTTTGATACATAACCTATTGATGTCTTGACATGGGCTCAACCTCTCAAGTGATGGTGGCCACAACCCAATGAAATAGCATGAACAATGAATCAATAATAATCTCATAAAGATAACACATAGAAACATGGCTCATTCACACACTTGCTTCCATTGACCAAATACAACACAACTAGATGCCACAAGCATAGTGTGACAACAATTCAAAAATGCATAGTACACACAACAACCCCCAACAACCCCCAACCAAAAATGCCACAAAATAATTTGTTATAAAGGGTATTATACTCTAATTTTTTGTGAATCCCTATTCCAATGAACATTCTAAAGAGTTCATTCAATAAGGAATTGCTTATTTCCATATGCATCTCATAAGTTTACCTCATTCAAGTCAACGAGAAGCACACAACCTTGAAATACAACATTGGCCACATTCAACACTTGTGCATTTTCCTTGGATATGTATAATAGAGATATGTGCAATCAAATCAACTAATCTAACTCCCATAACAACACTCGATACTACCAAATGTCAATTGCAACTCCCCCACATGTTGCAACATTGATGATTGGCTCAAGTGACTCGCTTGATAGGTCTTATAATCAACTAGGTGTATTATATTCACAAAACCCTAGACAATACCATGCAATATTAGTGTTGGGAAAGCAAGTCCAATCAATTTTTCTCTAGAATATAGATCCATAAGGCATGTAGTTATAATGATATAGATATGAGATGAAGAGAATCAGGGCACATTATTGCATGTACACTGTCATTACCACCCGAAGGTGATACACAACAAAGCATAAAACCATAACAACACTTATTAATTCCAAAAGAAGGGCACTTTATCACTAGTACCCAACCACCATGAGGCCTAGAAAATACCAAAAATATATCCAATTGGAACCATGGTCTAAGAGGACCACAAAGAGCACCATACCTTTAATTTTTAAGCAAATTTGAAATAAAAGCTGCCTTCTTCAACTCAATAAAATAGATCTATATTTTAAAGTGAATAAATCATTCAACCAACCATTAGAATGTTATGCACAATTCCATCATAAGGAAAGGACCGCTTGACTATAGGCTTTGCAGTGATCTCGTCTCCATGACGTTGTTGCCACCTATCCATGGAGGGAAGATGCATACCACTTCCTTGTTGATGTGAATTATTGACATCTTTAAACATTCTAGCTTAATTAACCTACTAAAACCATATATAAACCAACATAAACACACATAAATACCATAAATATCATAAAAAGCCCCGAATATGCTTTATTCGTAATGCAAACAACCTACTACATCAACTATTACATGTGCTTCCCTTTCCCATGGCAAGTAAGGAAGTGAAACTCTCTTCAATACTTGACTTTCTTATGCATCCACAACTCTACTATGATAATAAATTATTACAAACAAGTACATGACATGATATGATATCAATTTTTCCCAGTGGAGGAGGATAATTCATACATTTTATCACTCAACCTCCTCCATGACTCGTTATTTCATTAAAAACCCTATTTTTCCATTAATACCATAATAACCTATAATCCCACTATCTCAATAATGACCAATAAATATGAGCAAAAACCTTAAGTGAGTTCGCAAGGAACTAGGGCCCAACACCCCCCAAGTTCTACATCATTGAAACATGTTTTTTTGAAATATTTTTTCTTCGTAATGAATTTTTTTATGCTAATTCGTTTTCAACTTTTTCAAATATGGTAACCATGAAGATGAGCATACATGTATTGAAAAATTGACTATAGAGAAATAAATGGTAAAATACACTTAGCAAAAAATATTCAAAAGATAGACGAATCAACAAATTTCTATAGTCAATCAACATATCCCATGGTAGCACAATAGGAGCTTGTTAAGGAAGAAGAGTGGAGCTAGGATCTATGGTTTTAGGGAGGATGGAAGATGAGTAGGTTTCATGGTGTCTTAGGACACTACAACACTTGGGAATTGAGGAGGAGGAGGTTCACTACTTAGTAAAGCATGTGGAAGGCAATTCTATAATCTCCAAGAGGACAATTTAGTACCAAATGATGGAGAGGAGTTGAAACCTAAAACTCTAGAAGAAGGTCCTATCCAAAACTTTTTGGAATGCATTCGAAAGGAAAAGTTGTATAAGCACTTGAGTTATAATGGCTAATGACCAAGCTTTGATAGAGGTACTGAGACTCCATTAAAAGTGAGTAATGTAAGGTCGGGTGAGCTTTTTTGGGGAAAAGAGAGAGAGATCCCCCAATTACTTTGCATGAAGAACACTTTAAAGTCGCACCAAAATTATACTTCGGTTGAGTTGAGGGTAATTGAAGGCACCAAGCCTACATAGCTACAAAATAGGCATTATCCTCGGGATAATTTTAACCTTGGATGAATGCAGTTTGGAATAGATAATTTGAAAGGTAGAGAGATTGTGACAAAAGGTAGCTAGAAGGTGGGGGGGGGAATTACTAGAGGAGAAGGATAATTCGAGGTCTAAGGGTAGTGGCATCTTAGGGATTAATAAGCGGAGAAAAATACACAAGTGTGTAAACTAGAATAAAGAAAGGGCTCATCTGATTCCAGGAGAGGATTTTAGAATGGAACAAGTCGTAGAAATTTACACCAAGATGTTAATAGGAAAGTTTTATGGTATATACATATCAAAGAGAAATGTGGTGGAGTGGCTAGAGATTTTTTGAAAGCCATTGTTGGGTTATGTTCCAAACCATCATCTCTTGGTCTGTAGGTGGTTAGCTTTCCACTTAAACGTAGAAGAATATGTGGCCAAAGTGCTAAAACTACACTAGAATAGGGGGTCATTGCATTTAAGATAAAAAAAGGTGGATGCCAATTTTTAACCTTAGAGAAGAAAGGCTTTCTAAGAATCCAGTATGTATGAAGATGCCAAGGTTGGCATTAGAACTATAGTTAGTGCAAATTTTTAAAGCCAAGAGGAAGAGATTGGGTTCTTTTTTGGAAGTTGATGAACAATTTGTATTTGATACATTAAGAACAATGACTAAAGTGTTGATTGAATTGGATGTGACAGGAGGCTTGGCAAAGGAGATAGAAATTGAGGTGGTTAATAAAAAATATGTGCAACCTTTGGATCGTGTGGGCATACCTTTTCACTGTGATCAATGTCACTCTTATGGCCATTTGGTCATTGAGTGTAGACTAATTATAAAAGAAAAATTTTGGTGAAGAAAAMTTTTGGGATCTATGGGGAAGAAAGAAGGGAAGGAGGAGGATATTATTGGAAAAGAGTTAGAATAAAGGACTAGCCAAGGGGATAAGTAGTTGTTGGCAAAATGTATTGAAATTCAGGAGGCCTAGTTGTCATGTAAGGGGGGGGGGTCAATAATCGTTGTCAAGCTCACAAAGGATATTGTAAGATGAACCTTTGCAAGACATAAATTTGGAGCTAGCCATAGATCTGACCCAAAATAACTCCACATTGGAAAAAGATGCATCCCTGTTATCTTTAGAATCATGCCTCATTTTAGAGGTGTATAGAGATTCCCTTTAGGGAAGGGGCATTGGAGCAAGATTTCATAAAAACATATATCTCAATATTAGGAGGTGATCTAAATTTTACTACTAACAGAGGAGGATTATGGGGAAATGTAGCTAGGGATGACCCATGAGCTGATTTCTTCTTGCAATTTTTTTTCTAAAGTAGGGATGGTGGATATAGACCCTAATAGGTTGTCTCTAACTTGGAGAAACTATAGAGTAGGGGAGGATAAGATAGATTAAATTTTAGATAGATTCTTGGTGGTAGAAGTAGTTATGGGTGAGGCAGAAAGGATAAGGCCTTGGGTGGAAGTAGGATGTGACTTTTATCACCTCCCAATAATACTTAAAATTGAGAAAGAAGACAACAAATCCCTAAGATACTATAAATTTAAGTCAATGTTATTAGAGGATGAAAGATTTAAAAGACTAAATCAAATGGCATGGGTGAACTATGATGCAAACTCTCTAGAATATGCAAGTATTCGGTTTGCATCAAACCTGATGACATTCAAAGTTGTTATGGACACTGGGCACACATCAAGAGGAGGAAAGATGATCATGTCATAAAATAAGTGGAGTAGATAATTATAGATATTATTCCTAGGACTATGAAGGAAATTTTGATGAAATGGAAAGGGATGAAATTAAAAGAGCTAAAAATTCCAAAAGGAAACTCTCGGAAGAAAAACAAGTCATTTGGAGACTATAAAGTAGGGCTTCGTGGGTGCAAATGGGGATGAAAATACCAACTATTTTCATAACTATGCAAACCATTAGGAAAATATCAATACCATCTAGGAAATGGATAAGGGGGCTAACAGTAAGGCAAGGTAATTTAAGGAAATAATGGAATTGGGGGTATGACACTTCAAGGAGTTATACTTAGAAGGCAATAAAGTAAACATAACTAAGATAGTGGAAATCACTTCTTCGTTCCCAAGTTTCATTGATGAAGAGATCACTAATATTTGAAGGAAGAGGTGTCCTTAGAAGAACTTAGGGAAATTTTGGCCTCTCTTTAGAAGGAAAAAATTATAGCTCTAGATGGTTGGAGAGTAGAATTCTTCATTGTTTTTTATGAGATTGATGGAGGTTGATTTTCTAAGGGTGGTGGAGAAATCAAGGAAAATTTGTATGAAATTGGGTTCCTTTAACTCCACTTTTTCTATCTTAATCCCAAAGAAGGATTATCTAGATTCGGTGATGAATTACAATGAGATCCATTTCAAATTTTAATAGCAACTTTAATGCAATGAATTCAACAAAAATGTTGGAACTTGGGTCTAAACTAGCTTTGAATTTTATACAATGAGTTTCACTAAAATGGAGAACGCCCCTAGTCCCACACTTGATAGGGGATCCCTGGCTTGCCTAATTGAAATAGCCTTGAGGAGAAAACCTATCAACCTCTACCTTTTCTATCTGCCTCAACCCTTTAATCTTTGTGCTCTTTTCAAACCTTAAAAAACAATGTAAATCTAAATAGAAATTTAAGAAGAGGGATAAGAAGAATTGTTGAAATTGTCAACGTTACAAAACACTAAAAAGGGTAATGCCTTGAAGGGCTTCATCTCTCTCTTGTTGTACCGATTATTCAAACAATGTACATGTGTTTCACCCCACCAAATACATGTGCATCTAATTCCTCCCTACACAAGGTGCATCTCCTAGGACCTTGCTTTCCCCTCTACACCAAGATATCCTAAGTTAGGATTTTATTGTTAAGATCCAACCGCATGAAAATTTTAGTCTTTATAGGGGACGCTACCTTCTAGAATAATTTCCACCATTAAATATGCTCTACTTGAAATTTCGAGACAAGAATTGCCTTATACCCACACTTTGTAGTATAATCTCCCATAGAGGGGTTTTTCATCCAGAACAATGCATCATCCTCATTCAATTTAATATAAATATGACTCCTATTTAAAAAACCCACATAATGATTCCAAAGCTCACGATTCCTCCTAGCTAGACCCAAGTGTTGAGATCTCTTCCAGCCTTACTACCAAATGGAGGTAGAGCCACAATTTTCCATGTGGGAAATAATGTAGACATCTACATCATGTAGAGTTGTGATAAGGTTTGCATTTATGCTCCCCCCCCCCATGGATCTACACTAGTTCTCACATGTTTTCACCATTGCCAACTCTCCAAGCTAACCAATTACCCATTAATGGAAAAACTTGAATCGTTGTTTCCCAGATAATGGACACATTGCTAATAGGATTTTTTTGTCCACTCCAACATTCAAAGAGGCTCGAGGTATTTTTGCATAATCACTTTCCTCCACAAGATCTCATTTGTGAGCAATCTCTATAAACTCCCTATTATAATGGATTTACCAAAATGATGAATATATTTTAAACCCCATCTACCGTCCTCCTTGGGTTTGCTAGGAGTTTCCATTTGGCAAAGCAATACACTTTGTATCCTTTTTTCATGTTCAAATGAATTTGAAACACCTTTCCTTGATTTTCTCTAGAACCTTTACTTGAATATAACCCAACCCATGCCAAATACACTAGTATTGCTTCTAATATTGATTTGGCAATTGTCAATCTACCTCTTAACGAGAGCCATATATTGCACCACATGTTTATATTTTATCAATCTTGATCACCTACTGTTTCCAATCCCTAACACCATAGTCATTTAGCCTCAACAAGTACCCCATACATTTGATCCCAGTGTGCAACTTAGTCTTAGTAAAGGGAAGAACTCGTTGAATTTGTTTGTGTACTTCTTCTTCTACTCCATTTCATGGAATAGTTGATTTGTGCATATTTGCTACGATACCCATTATAATTCTATAGATCTCTATTATTACATTAAACTTATTAGCATCCCTAATGGTTCCATCACAAAATAAAAAGTACATCACCTACAAATAAAAGAAGGGTTAGGAGAAAAAAAATTCCCACCTTAATCCCTTTGATTTCCCCTATTCTCTTGGATCCCCTAATT
>JZKD02S1672664.1:68449-78756 GCA_000966675.3 Picea glauca
TTTCCTTCTAAGGCTTGTTGATTGAGGCCTTGGGTTACCAACACCTCAATCATCATCCTTCTTTGTCCTTAGCTCTTACATTATCATTTGTTTCCTTCAAGTTTGCTGCTGCAAAATGACTCCATTAGCCCTAAAGGCACTGATTTAGACCTTGAATTTGATTGATTGATGAAACCAACCCTTAAATCTTTTACCTCAAGCAACCTACTAACCTTTTCTAACACTAGATTAGGCTAATTCACTAACCTTCTTGCTGCTGTTACAAAAGTAAGCTACAGCCAACTATTACAGCAGTAAAAGCACTTAAAAACAATTGCAAAAGTTGTTTTTTACATTGCCTAATTAGCTTCTGACAAGTGCTAGTATATCGCTATTATTGGCTTATCATTTTTGGTCATTGTGAAGCTCTTTTAAGGCATTTATTGTGAAGCTATCATCTTATATACATTGCTGTTATAAAATTCTGTTTGCTTCATCTTGCATCAACTTATTGYTTTTATTGACAAGTCCAAGGTTTTATGAAGCACTAACATCAAATTGTACTTGCAAAAGATATTGTTTTCTTGTTGCTTTGTTCTGGGCAGGTACATTTAAGCATATCATTGCTTCATTGATTAAAACTTTGGTACTTTCTGATCGGTGTGACTTGTGAGAGGGGATATATTTTATTGACACTTTAACCTTTGCCTTCTCAAACCCCCAGGTCACCGGGGACGTCTCCCTTGGGCTATCATCCCTAAATAGAAAAAGGTGTCTTATTAAGGTGATAGTGATAGGACAACCTCCCGTTACGCCAATTTGCCCTCCATTAGCCTTTCCCTTTGGGACAAGTACAAATTGTGCGATAACAGTCATAACAAGCTTGCTACAGCCATAATGCTGCAAAAAATACTTCTGCATACAATCTTTATGACAACCACAACTAATTGCTAAAGTCTCATGCTATAAATTGCGAAATTTCTCTAGTCATTATCTACTTGTTTCAAGCATATCTTACTTGAATTTAAGCAAATCTTTTAAGCAGCTATAATACTTGTTTCTTGATGATATATACTGTTATATATCGCTGCAAATTAGAGACAACAAGCTCAACTTGTTGATCCACACTAACACATAGCATTGCAAGGTGTTTTTCTTGTGTTTCAGGCAGGTACAGGTGCACCGACAACTATCTTTTCACTTGGTATCCATTTACCTCTCTCCACTCATCATTTCCAAATCATTCATTTCTTCCATCACTTGACCTTCTGGGGGACTTCTCCTTACACTTCCCTTCATCCTTTCCATTCCCCCTAGGGTCTCCGGGATCGCCTCCGAGGAGTGACCTTAGTCATCCCCCAAGTGTGGGACCTACATCGAGGTGACATTGGGTGTAGGATTCCCAAAGTTGTAGCACTTGTTCCATGGTTGGGTCGGGCTTTGCCCAACGTACAACTTGCGTTATAACAAGGCACTTGAAATGGTTTGAGCAATAAAGGTTCCTTTCACCTTCACATGGTTGCCTCCCAGGCTTTCTAAATGGTTTGAGCAACAAAGATCCCTTTCACCTTCACATGAATGGGTGTGACAAAAAGAGTTTGTAGATTGAGCTCAACCGAGACTTCTTTCTTAGGGGAGCTCTAGAGTGTATACAGTTCCTCAAAAGCGCCTTTTAGGCTTCATTCCGTTCTAACACTTGAATAACCCATTTTGCACAAAGAAACCGAGCTTGTGGAAGTGAATCTTTGATATTCAAAGCTTGTCTTTCACTTAGAACACTTAGAACGACGGGGATTTTCAAACGAAAGGTTAGACCAAGGATTTCACGCACACCCCTAGGCCAAGACCAACTTCATGAACAAAATTGATCGCACACGACGAAAATGAAAAACCATTGCATTTGACCATGGATACTAAGGAGAAAGTTACTTTGGACGAAAAAGAAATGCTAACAAAGACACTCCCAAAGACTTTAACAAAGACTAGACAAACTTTAAAAATCAAATAGGGGCACCCCAATTGGGGGTAATAGGGGTCTCATGGTGCTAAATAACAAGGGAAGGTTGAAGAGTTTCCTTAAATAGAGCGCTGACAAAATGATTAAGTAGGGTTTTGTTGGACACTCAGCGCCATCATTAAGAAATGCCATCACCTAAACGACTCTAAATACCGCCACTCTAAACGTAACAATAGTGGCTAGTTGATCACCACCCTCTAAACGTAACAACTTTCATCATTACGAATCACTTACAATAGTGGCTAGTTGACCTCAACTGTCGTTATTATGATGTGGCACTACCAAATGACTATATCTCTACTGTCATAAAGATCCATCATCACTATTAAGTTTTAACTATTAGTCCCTTGACCATGCAATGTCGACTTACACAATGGATACATGGACACTTAGACCAATTCAACTTGGTCACCAGGACAATACACATACAACATCTTCTGACCCCTAAAGCTACCGTAGCCTCCTAGCCACACTGTCTTGTCGCAAGTCTTCTGAAGGTACTGTGGCTTTTGTACTCGGATGCCAACTATGTGAACGGTTTTTTGTTTGAGCACATTTCGTCTTGTCCCCATTTGTATCCTTTTAGTAGATGTCTTGGCTCTGTCTTTCGATGGAGTCCTTTGGACGTTGCTTGATGGTAGTCCTTTAAGATTTGCATCTTGACATGTCTTTTTCTTTTGCCTTTTCTTTTCATTTGCCGACCTTCCCGAGTTTGTCATCCAGTGCCAGTCCCTTGTGCACTAGTCGGAGTCCTTTGAGCACTATTTGTTTGCTTGACGACCTTCCCATTGCGTCCCATTCCCATCTTTCTTGTCCACCTTGGAGTAGTCGCCATTAGTGTCATGTCCTATCTCCAAGGACAATCTCGATGTAATGCCATACTGTCCATAATTGGTTTCTAAGAGTCCTCATCCACTTCCCTTTTCCTTGTGATGGTCCTCCCCTTGATGTCCCTTTGGCACTTTCTTGTTCACCCTTTGTCTTGTCCATCAACACTCTTTCCCAAACTTGTTTTATGGTGCCTTCGCTAGGTGAACTTGGTCATATGAGGTAGTTCAATGAACCTTTGTTTCCCACACACTAGGTGGTACTCGACTACCATTCGACCCTTATTGTCTCGTGAGTTTATCTTCTCTAAGGATGAGGTTATGCCGTCCCTTTGACCCCCATTGGGATTTGTTGCCTCAAATTTTTTTTCTCAGGCCTCATCACCCCACTCTTTGGTCTTCCTTGACCTTAGAATGTTCTCAGTTGAGAGACATTCACCCAACTGGGGTATGGCAATCCCTATAGTGTTTCAAGTTCGATTGATCGATTTTCATAGAGTTTCTTTTCAATTTGCATGGTCTCAACCATCCATAATTCAGTTTCTCAATTTTTTCCTTTTTTGGCTATCATATAGCAAGACAAGTTGTCCTTCCTCAAAGATGTGTCTTTTGAGTCTACTATCATGGTGTCTCCACTCCGTTGAAATCACAAATAGAAAGAGGAGATTGAATGGAACCGAAACGCCAATCCAAAACTTGTAGTAAAAAGAGAAAAAAACAGCACTAGAAAGAGAAAATTTCCCTAGCACGAGTGCGTTATACACAATATGCACAAATGCACATAAAAGAGAAAATATGCCAACCACAAGGGAATGCAAGGATGTAGTGCCCACAAGCCTAAAACATTTGTATTAGAGAGCCTTAGCTCAATGATAAAAAAAAATGATTTACAAATGAGGTTTGAATTGTGTGTTTATACAAAACTCAAGTATAACATCCTCCTAAGAGGAGTTATGGGCCCACGTAAGTAGGGCACACTCTCCAAGAGGGTTATTGAGCCTACATATCAAAGTTGACTAGGTGGGTCTTAACTAGGACCTAGTGTTACAATAAATGATGGCCTTAGCCATAATTAATGCCTAACAAAATGCATTAATGATAGAATATGGGATGATTGTGGTCACATGTATATACGTTGATTTTCAATTTGAGAAGATCACACCATTCTCAACACCACCCCTTAAGGTGAACAAGAGGCTAGAACGAGAAATGGTGAACACAGATGCAAGTGGCTTTATAGATACCCAATTCAATACAAGATTAGCCGAGGTCGAAATACAAATTAGAGTGGGTTTATGGATACCTAACTCTAATACCACTATGAGTGAGTTTATGCATACCCAACTTAAATGGGTTGGCTGTAGCCATGATACCTCATTGAGTGGTTTATGGATACCCAATGCTATATAGTTTTGGCTCTATTCACAACTCCACCCCTTAATTTGAACAAGAAGCTTTGGAGAGAAGGCATTACATCACAACTCCCCCCCTTAAAGCTGAACGTAGGCCATGTTGAGAATTATAGCTTGGACAGGATTTTTTGCACAAGTTTAGTGTGAACGTGCAAAATGTGGTTTGAGATATTTTCGAAAAGTAATTCTATTTTTGAAAAGTAAATTCTACTTTGTAATTAACTTTAGTTAAAAAGTGAAAGTCTTATTTTTAACAGTTGAGTCTAAAAAGTGTATTTCATGCATGCATGACTTAGACTAAGAGTAATCTTAGAAATAGATTAGGGTTTTGGTCTCAGCTAAAACTATAAAGATAGGTCAAGATAGAGAGTTCAAATACACTTAAACACTTGAGCAATTAAATAGGTTGAGCGACAGAGAGGGAGAGAGAGTAGGCAATTAGGAAAGAGACGTTTTTGGCAGCACACAGTCCCGTACAGTCATACAGACAATACCATATGGATCTGTACAATCGTACGAAAAGAACCGTACCAATGTTCGTACAACAGGCCGTACTCTCTGAGCGGGTTGTTCCACTCAGTTCAAGGTGTTTTTTTGGTATCCAATGTCCATGCAATGTTGTTTTTTGGGCAGCTTGTGGAGGTTTTCTTATAAGTTTTTCGAAGGAATTGTTATCAGTGGATTTGAACTTGTGCAAAGCCCTTCACAAGATACCAATCTTGTGTAACAATTGGAAGTAGATGCCATTGTCACCTAGGCACATACTTCCCTCGTTTTAGTGAAGGATGGGTCCAACACAAGGGAGGCTTCCCTAATGACCTCAAGGGATCCTATAGCAAGACTAGCCAAGCCTATGGCCCCCTGTCTTGGTCACCTCAAGGGGATAGACTATGTCTAGGGAAGTGTGAAGGGTTGAGAAGCACTTGGACAAGGTAATTATTTGATGTGTGTGAGATAAGTTTGCCAATGCATATAAAGACAATTACCAAATCTAACGAATGAATAATCACTTCCAAAACACTTGCCTATCAAGTAAGAGGGCTATTGTAATAAAATTGCGGCAGTAAACAATGATTATACCAGCCAAGAATGTTTTATAACAACAAGAAGAAATCAGCCCTCAAAAAATGTAAATTAAATCTTAAAATATAGTCCTCAACAAGTGGAATAAGATCCAAGTGTTCAACAATGATTTTGACTTTCTTCAACCACAATATTAAGTAAGTATTCGACAACCCGACTAATCCCTAATGGCTGCCATGTAGCAAACATTTATAACACCAACAATAATTTTACTTAGATAGCTAAACGTTGGACTTGCATAAGCATGACAACACCGTGTAAAACCTAACCTACTAAAGCGTTTGAGAGAAAGAGGGTTTTAAGAGAGTTGTATCACTTGCAAATACTAGACTAGTGCCGTTTTCTCTTTTGGAAATGGAGTCAAGCAACACCATCAATTAGATAACCAAGAAGAGATGATAATTTGAAACCCTAGGGCTAATGCCTTATAGGTCTAGGATCAAATTCAAAAGACAATCCCTAGAGTTTATGGCCGTATAAACCATAGGTGCCGTCTCCTTTTTCTAGGGCATCTAACTTGAAGATTCAAGTGAACTAGGTCAAAATCTAAGGTTTATGGCCTTATAAACCCTAGATCTTGAACTAGCCAAGACAAAGCCCTAGGGGGATAAAGACTTTTAATCCCTAGAACTAGGTCTTAGATGCTTCAACAAACAAGATGAAAGAAATGGGGAGGGGGATAAAGACTTATAATTGCTCCTAGGGTTTCAAGCAAGAACAAGGTAGCATGCAACAAATTTACAATATAGCATTCAGTACAATATACCATGAACAAACATTTAAACTGGACAAAGAAAACTTACTTCAACCAAGTCGAAATGCACAAGGAAATCCTAGATCAAGATCATCCACCAAAAATAAGACAAAGCATCCACAAAGTTCTCCTTCCAATGGTGCGCACTAGTTCTCCATACCAAAAGATAAGATAAGAGAGTAATAGAAGTGATATTTCACAAGTGATGAGTTATGGTTTGGACTTGAGGTAGCGCTAGCCTATATATGAGGAAACCCTAGTGCTGCAACCCCTCAAAGCCCTCAAAGCACAAGTAATCCATGATACAAGTGAGATAGGTCTAGGTCAACCCCTCAAATAGCCTCAAATAATGAATAATCATGCTAATACACCATAATAATATCCTCCTAGGTCACACGTGTGGTGACGTCATGCTCCAAGAGAGCGTGCGAACTTTGAAGCCTCCAAAGGCCACATCTCATCATCCAAGAGGTGCAAATCAATGTGAAGGTGACACCTCATCAAAGGTCATATCTCATCGTCAAGGAACCCCATCTCATCATCAAAGTGGTGCCCCAATGGCAAGCAAACCCTCATCATGAAGTGATCATAGCACATGATGTCATCCTCCATATGCTCAATGTCCAGGGTGAGAAGGCCAACGTCCAAGGTGGAAAGAACATGCATCACCTCTCTGAGTGGTGTCCAAGCATAACCAAGTGCAACATCCTCCATCAAATGTTGAATAAGGTGTGGGGTGCACTATCCAAGGTGTGGGCTTCCTGCCCATATGCCTACCATCATGACCATATTTGTCAAATGAGAGCTCATATGTCCATCATCTAGGGTCCAGGAGGTGTGGGAGGATGTATATGAAGGAGGTTAATCACCAAGTGAATCAATGCTTTGCATCACACGTGCTATACCTTGCATAAAGTGCACAACGTCCTGGGTGAAAGCACAAAGACGTCCTCCAAGTGACCATGTCAATGTACCAAGTCAATCAAAGTCACAGAATCAAGTAAGTCCAACAATTTTAAGGGGCAATAGTCCCTAGAATCATGCAAAGTAAGCCATCTATTAATACAAAAGCCAAATGGACAACTCTCATTGGGTATCCCCTTCAAACTTCACATAAGCTCAAGAATTTATGCAATTTGGCAAGTTTAGGTATGGGAGGACCATCAAAAGAACCTATTAAGTGTAGTGCCCGTACCCAAGTAGAGAGATATTTCTAGGAAGAATCCATCAGAGATATGTAATGAATGTGAGGTGGTCATGGGGTTTACTTCTGGGCATGGGGTCATTAACATGTAAGACAATGTATGGGCTCACCTCCATGAGTGCCTTTGTGGAGGGTGCGCTTGGCGATTGCGTTACCCTTTCCTTGACGCTTTTTGCATTCCAAACCCCTTATTAGTTATTGTCTTTTTCTTCATTTTTTTGATTTGTAAGTCGTCTTAAAAAGGTTTCCAACATTTATTAACACTTCCTTTGCTTTACATTTGGGATATATTCAAGTCCTTTTTGATTGATGATGCATTTATTCGCATTAGGACTAGGGGGTGATCGCCATTAATGAGGGGGTAGAGCTCATTTATGGACTATGGCTTCAAATGTCCTCATTATCCCATTTCTTTCTTTATTATTGGCCAACTGCAGTCTACCTTTGGGCCTTTAGCCCCTTCTTCTCTTAAGAGAATGAGGTACTTGCCTTTTTGGTGTACATGTAACTGCATCACCCAAAAGGTGGGAGAATGGAGAGATCAAGGATGAAAAAGTGGTAAGTATGATTGGGAAGGATACACTGCCCCTTTCAAGGAACCATTGATAGTAGCCCTTTTCCCCAGGAGTGACAACACGAGACTAGGATGCCTAGGATGGCCACCAAGGTGAAACAAGGCAAAAAGCATAACTTTTGAGCTCATGATCCATCATGCAACTTCAACCTATGATCATTACTCAAATGCGCAATGTATTAAACATGACACTGTATATGAAACAAGGACTAACGTACCTCATAATGTGCTGGAACACCATCTTCCAATGAGCCTTGCTGATTGAGTGTGATGAACCATGTTGATAAGGAAGAGGTATCTGAGGGGGCTGCTAGGCTGCTTTGTGGACATGCCGGTCATCATTATCGTCGGGATCACTGTCTTCATTGCGGGCCATGAGACACGATCTCCTCTAGTTACCCTTAAGTGGGAGGGGGTAACATGAATGAAAAGCTAGTTTTGAAGGACTAATTAATTGTGTTGTGTGAAATTAATTTTTATGTTTGTGTTATTTGATTTCTAGCTATTGTGTGATTAATGCTATGGTATGGAATTTATTTCTATGTTAATTAAATTCAACGATCTATGGTATGGAATTTATTTCTATGTTAATTAAATTCAACGATCTACTTGTTTGATTGAGATCATAAGGACTTTAGTCACCTAGGGTTGGGAATTTTCACATGGTATCAGAGAATATTTCTTTGATTGAGATTCTCTAGTATTTGCAGTGGTAAATCAATTGCAGGGAAGAAGGACCAATAGTTAGAGGGTTTCAAAGTTTTATTTTCAGATTTGGGAGTTTGTAGTAGATCTCAGAGATGGCATTAACTAGCCTAAGGTTTGGGGATAGATTTGATGGTGCCTTGAATTTCTTATCATGGAAGGTGAGGGTTACACTCTTACTAGGAGAGAATGATCTCTGGGATATTGTCAAGGACGTTGTGACTCTGCCTTCATATCTGCAACAATTGGTAGCTCACAACAAGAGAGAAGTGAAGGCCAAGTGGATGATCTTGGGTGCCATAAAGGATCATTTGATCCCTCATGTGTTTGAGAAAAAGACAACGAAGGGGATATTCGATGCCTTGGTTTGTCTCTACCAGAGTCAGAACATAAACAAGAAGATGATATTGTGGAACAAACTTAGATCCATAATGATGACCAGATCAGACACAATCACCAGTTACCGTATGAAGATCACATAGATTCATGATCAACTTGCAACAGTTGGGGAAAAGGTTGAAGATGCAGAGTAGTGAACATGGCACTGAATGGATTCCCAACTTCATGGGAACCATTTGTCCAAGGTATTTGCACTAGGGAAAAGCTTCCTGACTTTGAGAGGCTTTGGGATGACTGTATCCAGGAGGAGACTCAAATGGAATCAAAGGCCAACAAGAAGGATGGCGAAGAGAACCTAGCTCTATTTGATTATTCAAATAAGGGTAGAGGTAAAGGACTTAGCAAGGGTAAGGGAAAAAGTGAGGAGTCAACCTCACAGCTAGGAAAGAAGGACTTGAGTAAAATAAAGTGCTTCAGTTGTCATAAGCACGGTCATTATGCATCACAGTGTCCAGATAAGAAGAAGGGTAAAGCGAAGCAACAACAAAAGTAGGTAGCAGCCTCTGCAGAAATTTAGATGAATGAGTTTGCTGCCAAGTTCGAGAAGGATTTCTCGTTGGTATCTTTCCTTTCTACCAACATGATTCTTACCATTTTCATCCATGGAATTCATCATATTCATCCTGACAACCCTTGCTACATATATGCTTCTCTTCTTGATTTGTCTCATTTGCTCATTTGTCACAACATGGGGTTGCTGCTAAAGAGTACAAGTATAATCCTCTTCTTCCACCATATTCAAACTTTCAAAGTTACTTGGGCCTTTAGCCTCATTTGGACCAAAATTTCTTGGACAACTTGCTCACTATGGGGTTCATCACATGACAAACACTAAGGGATTTCTTCTTGTTTCATCATGTTTGCCGACACCAATGGGTTTGGGATTCTCTATTCTTAAAGAGCCCTATTCCTGTTCCAACTAGGATTCCCTCTAGGATGAAATTGGTTCTATTGATGTCTATGTTGATAAGGATTTTGTTGCCCTCTATCCATTTCCAAATTGATCATTCTATTGAGTATTGCTGGTTGCGATTGGATCATATTAGTGGATAACTTTTCAAACTTTTCATTCAATTTTGTTATTGGATCTTGTGTAGGATCAACTGTGTTAACCACTCTTGTGTTAACCACTCTTGTATTAGCTTTGGAGGTGGTCTAGAAGATCCCAAATAATCTACCTTAGATTAAAGCATATTTTCTTCTATTTACTCGCCTAATCTTGTGCCGCTTCTAAGTTGTGTTGCCGTCCTTATACACACTTGCAAATGTGAGCTAAGTCCGGCTCACTTAGTGTGTCCTTGGAGGCACAATGCCTAGGTTCACAGCCCACGCTGTCACTTTGACTGGAACCTC
>JZKD02S1672664.1:88151-98179 GCA_000966675.3 Picea glauca
GGAAAAGACTTCATCTAAGCCATGTAAGTGGGTGATGTGGATAAGGGATGTCCTGACAATGGGTGCAGTGGAAGCAAGGGATGCAAAGTTTTACCTGTGGGTGCCTTTGTAGAAGGCAAGCTGCACCTGTCCTGGATGCAATTTTTCCAAGCCCAATTCATGCCTTTTATTCTTTATTCTTATTGTTTTTTCTTCAAGAAGCTAATCAAGGGACACTACCTTGGCGCGGTGACCAGTGGTGGTAGCGTTACCCACAAGTACTTTCACAAAAATGAGAAGGCTGGCTCGTGATGAGACCCCCTTTCTCTTGGCCATGCAACTAAGAGTCACTACCCTGGCGTGGTAGCCAGATGATAGTAGTGTCATATTGCTAGGCACCCATGGACCTAATAGGCTAGCTCGTGATGAGACCCCCTATCCTCTGACTAGGTCTTGTTTTTTATTATTTTTTTATGGGTCCCTCTTGTTTCTTGCTGAGAAACCTTTTACTGCTTTCTCGAGGATCCCTGGGCGAAGCATCTCGAGGTTCTATTTCTAGGCTTTTATCTTTTGCCAGCTTGCTTTTACCTTTTGGGCCTTTAGCCCCTTCTTCCCACGAGGTAAGGTGCAACCCAAAATGATTGGCCAACCCAGTGCTCGGACAAGTGTAATGGGATAGATGAGCGGTATGCAAGATGAAAAAGTGGTGTTATGACGGGAGCGGATGATGACTCTTTAGTAATCCCCCCAGTGGCAAACCAAAACCTACGGACATCGGCTTACTAGGGCATCCTGTTATTCCCCCCAGATATGGTCAAATGGGAAAGTATAAGATCCAAGCATTCGTTAGAAACAAAAGGAATTAAATGCACATAGTCAAAGGTTTTGAGGATCAGAGTGACACATACCATGATACCCGGACTCATTACCTCATGGAGTAAGAACCATTTTTGACACAAGACCAAGCCAATGGTGATGGATGCTGCTGCTGCTGGCAAAGTAGAGGCGCTGATAGGGAGAAAAGATGGGCCCTCCAGGGCCATGCTAAAAGTCGATCTAGCTCTTGTTACTCCATGTCTAGGACCTGTGGGCCTCGAGACATGATCGGTAAAGCAAACTATTCTAATATGCAAAGCAAATGGTATAGTACATGAATGCAAAAATGCCTACCTACTTACCTGCACTTACCTGTCATGTTGCTGGTGGATAGTAACGCTTGATGTGTAAAGCGTTTACTGGCAGCCTCAGGGCTTCTCCCTCCATGGTGCCCAGGTTGAAAGAGTTTGTACCTGCATGACTGATGATTTTGTAGGGACCTGTCCATAAGCTATGCAACTTTTTGTGCATACCAGGTTTCTCCTTTCTCTTATCCCACAGTGGTATAAGATCTCCTTCAGTGAAGTTTCTTTCCTTTGCTTTGTGATCAAAAGTGTTATTTATCTTCTCCTGGTTTCTTCCCATTTGACCAAGGGCGTCTCTTCTAGATTCATCTAATTCTATTAGTTGGTTAATTCGTCCTTGGATTGCTTCCTTATCTGTAACATACTGTTGAGCAAAGCGGAGGATGGGAATTTGGAGGTTTACAGGAAGTTTTGCCTCTAGTCCATATACTAGCTCAAAAGGAGTCTTTCTTGTCGAGGTTTTTGTTGTTATTCGATCTGCCCATAAGGCATACTTGATTTTGCTATCCCAAGACTTCTTATTTTCCCCAACGACCTTTTTGATAATACTCATAAGGTTTTTATTGCTAGACTCTGCTAATCCGTTCCCTTGCGGATAATAGTTGGAGGAATGGGATACGACAATGCCATACTTGAAACAGAATTCAACTAGTGCGTGTGAGCTAAAAGCCTTGGCATTGTCTGTAGTAATTTTGGAAGGGACATTGAACCTAGTTATGATCCGTTCTTCCAAGAAATTCATGACTACCTCCTCGGTGGCCTTCTTTGTGGGGATGGATTCCACCCATCTAGTAAAATAGTCTGTGGATGTTAGGATCCACCAGTAGCCATTGCTTGAATTATCCTTAAACTCCCCAATAAAATCTAAACCCCATTGCTGAAAAGGTGCTTCCACTACCACGGGTTTTAAAGGTTGTGCTGGGAGTTTTGGTTTACCAGAGAAGTACTGGCAGGGCTGGCAAGATCGAACATATCAGTGAGTATCGGAAAAGAGTGTTGGCCAATAATATCCAGCCCTCAGGATCTTGTGGGCAGTAGTACGAGCTACGAAATGTCCACCACAAAATCCAGAGTGTAATTCCTTCAATAGTTTCCCTATTTCTTCTTGGTTGACACATCTAAGGAGCACCCCATCAGGATTTTTCCAACTAAGGCCATCATCGGTCAAATAGTATTTCATAGCCTTAAGTCTCAAAGCCCTTCTTTTGTAGTCCACTAGGTGATCGGGGCATGATAAATTCTTAAGGTAATATATGATATCAGAATACCACTCATCATGTTCTAATTCACTGACCACTACATTTATTTGTTCACTCTCTCCCATTCGTATGGCCTCTTGGTTGCTTTCGGCTAGCATCTAGGCTAGACCTTGTCCCTTTATTATCTTAGTGGGTTGTATCTCTAAGTCATACTCTTGGATTTTAGAGACCCACTTCCCTCTAGTACCCATACAATCTTGCTGTGATAAAACATCTTTTATTGCCGGGTAGGGGACATAAGCCTTGATTTTGTTGTAGCCAATGTAGTTTCTAAAGTGCTTGAGGGACTTCACCAAGGCATACACTTGCTTCTCCGTGATGGAATAATTCAACTTTGAGTCTCTAAGGACCTTACTCATAAAAGCTACTGGGTGTTCATAATCATCAATGTCCTTTTGCAACAAAACGCCTGCTATCGTATCTTGGGAGGCAAACGAGAATATTATGAAATCTCGTGAATAATCAGGGCTGATCAGGACTGGGGCTTGGGAGATGGCATCCTTTATATCTTCAAAAGATTTGATGGCTTTATCATCCCACCTGAAGGCAATGTCCTTTTCTAACAAAGCACTCATGGGTTTTATCCTTTCGACAAAATTTGGGACAAATCTTCGAATGAAGTTGATCTTTCCGAAAAAGGATTGTAAAGACCTTTTGTTGATTGGGGGACGCACATATTTTATTGATTAGACCCTTTCAGGGTCTATGGAGACTCCCCCTTTTGAAGCCACGTGACCCAAAAGTTTCCCCTCATTGATTCCAAAAAACAGACTTTTTAGGATTTAGAGATATACCATACTTCCTACATCGCTCGAAGACAATCCTGAGGTGTGAAAGATGGTCTTTTCTATCCTTTGATACAACTGTGAGATCATCCTGGTAAATCTCTATGATTTTTTGTATAAGATCCCTAAAGGCGAAGTCCATTGCTCTCTAGAAGGTGGCACCAGTGTTCATAAGACCAAACAACATTCTGAAGTACATAAAGGTTCCCCAAGGTGTAGTAAATGCTGTTTTAAGTTGGTCTTCTCTTTTGAGCAAGACTTGGTTGTATCTGGAGAATCCATCCAACATGGACATCATCCCTGCCCCTGTAACCCTTTGTAACACATGTTCCATGTTTGGGAGGGGGTAGTTGTCTTTCAAGGATAACTGGTTAAGGTTGCGGAAATCCACACAGGGACGTATCTCACCGGTTTTCTTTCGGACAACTACCAAATTCGACATCCAAGAGGAATATCTGATGGGGGCTATGATACCAGCATCAACCATCTTTTGAAGCTCCTTCTGTATTTGGCTTGCTAACTTTGGATTGATATGCCTTAGCTTTTGCCGGAAAGGTTTGGCTCCTTCTACCAAGGGTATGGCGTGTTGGATGACATCTCCCCTATATGCTTTTAAATCGTCATAATTCCAAGCGAAAGTATCTCTGAATTCTCTTATGAGGTCTAGGATTTTGGCCCTTTCCTTTTCAGTGGTTCCCTTCCCTATTTTGACCATCCTTGGATCGATCTCTGTACCGATGTTAAATTCTAAGGCTTCATCTGTTTGTTTGCTAGGCTTCTTTCTTTTGAAGACATCATGTCTGTCAAAGAGATTTTCCAAAGGGATGCATCCTTTGGGCAAGGTGTTATTTTGAAGGTTAATAACTTCCAAGTTTATGGAGTCAGCTAAGAAGTTTATTTGTGAATTGGTGAATTCTTTGCTGTTCTCCATAAACCTGATAATCTGGTCATCGTCCTCAAAAACTTGCCAATGTTCCAAATTGTCGGGGATAGAATGTCTAAATAGGACTTCCATTTCGCATAGGTCACGAAGCGGACCATCACAAGGTTGTGAGGTGGGAGCGTAAACGGCCAAGGCATCTGCCACATAGTTTTCTTCTCGAGGAATGGCTTCAATTGAAATTATCTTAAAGGATTTTGAAAGGGATTGAGCAAAGTCTCGATACTTCTTCAACTTCTCATTCTTTGTAGCAAATTTTAACAACTCCTGATATACTATGAGGTCTGAATCCCCTTTCACCCTTAAGTAGGTGACACCTTTGTCAATTGCTAAGTTGAGGCCTAGGATCAAGGCTTCATATTCAGTGACGTTTGTGCAATGGTATTCTAGCCTATAAGAATAGTAGAACGCCTCACGAGAAAGAGCTGTCAAGACAATTCCAACGCCTGACCCGGAACTTGAGTGAGATCCATCAAACTCTAGGGTCCAAATTCCGTCAGGTGTCTCGATAGTGTCGATCCCTGAACTTCCTCCTTGGACAAACCAATTATCAATGTTGTTGTTAACACATAGGAGTTGATCAGTTGACTCATCGAGGGTTTCAACTAAGGACCCTACAAGGGGTTCTCTGTGGAGGGTGAAGAATCCTCCTTCGAGGTGAGGAAAAATTGCTTTGGACTCTTGGTCTTGAAAACTTCCAGCTAAGTGCTTTATGAGGTCCTTGTGGAAAATGATACCCGAATTGTTTAGGGCATCTACCACCATCACATCTATATAAAAAGGAGCGCTAGGACAAGAGTCGAAGGCAACTTCTAGGTCCTTGATAACACCTTTTGCAAAACCCCCTTTGGCTTTTGGTTGCGAAAGGCTTAGGCCTAATTGATGCATGATTTCCTGTGTCATAATGTTGGTTGTAGCGCTTGGGTGAAAAACACAATTATGGAGGAGGGAGTTATTGACCTGGAGAGTGACATAGAAAGGTGTGACCTCATCGTACCTTTATCTAAAGTTATCTACCTGGTGGACAAAGAGAGGAACTTCTTCAAGAAGGTCGTGCTCATACGTTTGTGGCAAGGAAGCTTCAGGTTCTCCATTCTGGTGTGGGAAAGGGTCTTGAAAAGGTTCTACTCTTGTGGGAGGTTCCCAAAGAGGAACATCCTGAACGTTGGCATGAGAAGAGCTCCATTTCCTTTTGGGGGGTATGGGTCTTATTTCAAGGATTTCCGAGAGCTTGAGTTCAGTTTTTATGATGCCTTCATCACTAGACTCGTATGGGTTGTCATTATGTGAAAGGATAACCTGATGGATGTAGTCTTCGAACTCAAGGTTCCTCTCAATCTGGTAAGCGAAATCTTGTGCTTCTTCTAGGGTTGAGGGTGACCGGTCCTTGAGGGTAAACTGCAAAGTTCCTTCCAAAGAGTTTAAGTAGTGTTGGAGGATAACTTCCTCTGAGTTTAGGTTGGGTCAGAGCTTTTTAAGGAGTAGATTGAATCTGTCATTGAAATCCCTAATGCCCTCGCTGGAACCCTTGCAAATATCAATGTATTGAGAGTATAAGGGTTGTGTGTGTTCTTGATGGAACCACCTTATTTTAAAGGCCCTTTCTAGTTCTTTAGGAGTTTTTATGCCTCCTTTTGGGTAAGAATCAATCCAAGTATTGGCTTCCTCAATTAGAGAGCTTGCAAAAAGCCTCATAAAGACATAAGGGTGCTCTTGACCGTTTTGATGAAACTCAAAACTTTCACAAAACTGGGTCCAATGTGAGTTACTGGAAGATACCCCTTTTCTTGAGAAGCTTGGTAACCAAGACCTGAGACCTTCGGGTAGGTCATGTAATCCACCTTGGATATTAGTTAAGTCAAAACAACCAAAGGTTTCTTGGCAAGACCATTTGGGAGAAATCACAGTAGGAACAAGATTCGTAGGGGTGACATTCACCACAACAGGAGGTAAATACTGACGACCGCTACGAGTCGTCATCAGTGGAGTCGCCAAATAATTTGCTTGAAACTATCAAAGAAGAAAGGGAAAACACCCTAAGTGGAGTCGTCGGGTAAGCTTGTAAGATAAAGACTCTAGAGGCAAGGCTTACCGAAAAGTGTCGTCTTGAGGAAGGTTTGACTTAGTGTTCCCCGACAGCGGCGCCAAAATGTTATTGCACAGTTTGTAGTTTGGAAAGTAGATGGATGAAAAGGGGTCAAACTGGCGTAACTGAACCAATCCCACCTACTGTCACCTCGATGGGAAGGTTCTTTCTATTTAGGGAGGTAAGGCCTAGGGGAGACGTCCCCGGTAACTTGTTTTTTTGAGAAGGCAAGAGGTTTTAGCAAGGCTGAGTGATAATGATCCCCCTTACAAGTCACCACCTGATCAGAAAGTCTTGGCTTATAGCCAATAAAAATAGCCGAAAGTAATAACCAATAAGATCACCCGCCTGAGAACAAGACAACAATAAAACGATGCATATGCAAGCTTGCTTGCTGGTTAGTACTTCATATAATCAATGACCTTTCTGATAATAAGCAATTGAGTAATAAATATTGACAAAGTCAATGTTTGTACAATAGAAAATAAGTTCAATATCACTTCTTCAATAAATGCTAAAGAAACTTGGCATTCAATAGGACAAATTAACACTTCATTAGATAATGCCTTTAAACAACCATTCAATTGCTTGTAAATAAAATGATAGCTGCGCAATGATGCTTATAGCAAAGGATGACAACAACAATGAGTTAGTAGGGTTAGTCTTAGGCTAGGGTTAGAAAGATTAGTAATTGCTCAAAGTGTTTGATTGAAATTGTGATCAAGTTACTCAAGACAAAGGAGGCCTTAGATCAGTGCCTTATTAGGGTAGATGGAGTCAAAAGGAAAGGACACAAAAGTTGAAGGATCAAGTGAAAGTAGTAAGACTAAGGACAAGAGGGTTAGACCTTGAGGTGTTGCTATGGCAAGGCCTCAAGGATGAAACCCTAACGGAGAGAGGCTAACTTTGGTGTAGGGCAACTAGGCTGCAGTGCTCTCTCCTCCTTCCTTAGCTTAAATGGCGAAACGGCTAGCTCAAAAGGATGCATTAAACTAAGACGAGGTTTTGTAGGTAACATGTTGCTATGGCAAGGCTTTACCAGGCAAACCCTAGGGAAAATCGGCTCACCAAGGTGTAGGGGAACTAGGCCTTGATGCGTTTTCTCCTTCTTATCTCAACAAATAAGAAAACAGCTAGTAGGAAGAAGAGGGATGGAGTGTTGCTAAGGCAAGGCTCTATCTTCTTCAACAAATGGCTAAAAACCTTGATGGGGACATGAGACAAGGACCTTCAATGTGTGCTTGTCACGTATGGTTTATTCAACAAATTATAACAATAGATGCAAGAAGATAATACTACAACCATTCAATTAAGAAGTTTTGCAGAAATTCACTTACATTAACCAAGAAATCACATAGCAAACCTTAGTTGTAACACCTTCCACCAAGAGAAATGCCAAAAATGCCGATATAAGTCCAAAAATGTCTTCCTTCAACAAGTGCGCCTCCCAATTTCAGCCAAGAACTCCAAGAGTGGCGCAAATTTCAGACCTCACTAATGAGTGAGTGAAAGATGATGAAAAAATGAAGGTAAAAACCCTCAATTTATACAGTACCATGACCTAATTTTACTTTTTAGGTCATGAAAAAGGYYGACAAGGCCAAAATACTAAAATCATATTGTTTTACATTAAATGCTTAAAATAAAACCCTAATCAAGCAAAAGAGAGATGTAATCCCCTCTCTAGGGTGACGTTAGCCCCTTCTAGGGAAAATGCAGCCTCCAGGAGCAAAACGTTAGCCCTCCTTGGGCTTCTCCAAGCTGCCACACGTGCCAAACTGCCCTGTCCATCTGCCAAAGTGTCCATGAAGCAAGGATGACATCATGGATCTCATGGATGACGTCCTAGGCCTTCCAAGGCCAACGTTCAACTGAAAGGGGGACAACCCCCCTAAGTCAAGCTCTGCCGGGGTGCCTCTGCAAGACGTCCTCCTTCTCTCCTGTGCAAACCCCTCTGTCCTATCTCTGCCCCCTGCTGGGGTCTCAACATCCATCGAGTGGGCTCTTTAGCCCCATGGAGGTCCTAACTGATCATCTCCCCATGTGTACCTATCCAACATGGTACCTGTCCATCGGGCATGATCCTGCACATCAACAACTACGCCCTCCATGGGCTCATAAGTCGCAGGGATCATAGCAATGTCAATCACATCTCATCATTAATATTATTAAACATGTGTATAAAGCCCCTATTATCCTAGTTAAAAGCTCAAAGGCATTATACAAGCCTGCAATACAAGTTTGGGGAAAGTGACTGGGCGTCCTATTGGGCTAGTGTCCACTGGAAAAGGAAAGTTCCAAGAAAAGAATTCATCTAAGCCATGTAAGTGGGTGATGTGGGTAAGGGATGTCCTGACAATGGGTGCAATGGAAGTAGGGGATGCAAAGTTTTACCTGTGGGTGCCTTTGTAGAAGGCGAGCTGCACTTGTCTTGGATGCATTTTTTCCAAGCCCAATTCATGCCTTTTATTCTTTATTCTTATTGCTTTTCTTCAAGAAGCTAATCAGGGGACACTGTCCTGGTGTGGTTACCAGTGGTGGCAGCGTTACCCACAAGTACTTTCACAGAAATGAGAAGGCTGGCTCGTGATGAGACCCCCTTTCTCTTGGCCATGGAAGCAAGAGTCACTACCCTGGCATGGTAACTAGATGCTAGTAGTGTCATACTGCTAGGTACCCAGGGACCTAATAGGCTGGCTCGTGATGAGACACCCTATCCTCTGACTAGGTCTTGTTTTTTATTATTTTTTTATCAGTCCCTCTTGTTTCTTGCTTAGAAGCCTTTTACTGCTTTCTCGAGGATCCTTGGGCGAAGCATCTCGAGGTTCTATTTCTAGGATTTTATTTTTTGTCAACTTGCATTTACCTTCTGGGCCTTTAGCCCCTTCTTCTCACAAGGTAAGGTGCAACCCAAAATGATTGGCCAACCCAGTGCCCGGACAAGTGTAATGGGATAGATGAGCGGGATGCAAGATGAAAAAGTGGTGTTATGATGGGAGCTGACGATGACTCTTTAGTAATCCCCCCAATGGCAAACCAAAACCTACGGACGCAGGCTTACTAGGGCATCTTGTCATCCCCCCCAGATATGGTCAAGTGGGCAAGTATAAGATCCAAGCATTCGTTAGAAACAAAAGGAATTAAATGCACATATTCAAAGGTTTTGATGATCAGAGTGACGCATACCATGATACCCGGACTCATTTCCTCATGGAGCAAGAACCATTTCTAACACAAGACCAAGCCGATGGTGATGAATGCTGCTGCTGTTGGCAAAGTAGAGGCGCTAATAGGGAGAAAAGATGGGCCCTCCAGGGCCATGCTAAAAGTCGATCTGGCTCTCGGTACTCCATGTCTAGGACCTGTGGGCCTCGAGACATGATCTCTTAGTTAGCCCTAAAAGTGGGGGATAACAGGCTCCAAAGCCATCATGAAGGTCTGAACGAAGTCATCTCCTCATGAATACTTGTCCACTGAGAAAGGTCTTGCAGAGACAAGCAGATGCGCCCTCCAAGGATCCATAAGTCACAAGAATCATGCCAAGTAAGCCGCCTTTAATAATGTTACCGCCCAAACATGTGCATCAAACCCCCCTTTTCAAAATAAACAAATGCTCAAAGACCTTATACAATTTGTCAAATTTAGGTGTGGGAGGAGTGTCAAGGCACCCTTTTGGGTTAGTCAATCCTCAAGTCAAAGGTGTTTCCCAAGGGAAACCTATCCAATGTGATGTCCCGTCCCCAAGATTAGGCCAGCAGGAAGTGACTTAGTAGTCTATATGTTCCCGTAGACTATAGT
>JZKD02S1672664.1:127997-138324 GCA_000966675.3 Picea glauca
GCCGCACTGGATTCTTTTGCCGATTCCAATCGCACCCACGGTTGATGTAACCTACCGTGCTGTTAATGAATATTTGTGCTGGGTATAATGCTCAAAGTTCTGTGTTATAACTTATAACAATGCCTCCCCAAAAAGTATTGAAATGTTGTTGTATTTCGGAACTCTTACAGCCAATAAGATGTGTTATCGAACAATCTGTAGATTGGGCAAAGATCAACCCGATCCACGGAAGTGTGACAACTACGGGAGTACCTACCCACTATCACCTTAGATAGACACTCCCCTTGCTTTAGTGATGATGAAATCACCACAAGGGGGGAATTCGGTGACCCTAGGGGGATTGAGATGGAAAGTGAAATGATGATGAGTGAAACCCCTATAGGTCAAGCTTGGAGATGAATGAAGGCTTGGGAAAGAGTCTTGTGAAGGGGAAGATGGTTGCCAAGTGTTTGGTACCCGCAAAACAATATTAGCCCTTCCTGGAGCAAGACAAATGATCATAAACTAAACCTTATATCAAAGGGGATCAACAAGATAAGCTTGCTGTCCCAAATTGCAGCAGTATGGAAATATATAGATCAGCAAATAGAGATGTTACTAGCTGCAAAATTAACCATCCAAAACATCAAACAATTATTGGGTAATCAAGCCCTAAACATGTAGATAATATCCCAATATTTAAACACAAGTTTTGATGGCAAAATAGGGCTGCAAAAAGATGTTATCAGCAATATATTAGGGCAAACTTGTGGCTGTAGCAAACGTTTGCTACAGCAGCGAGTTCTAACCTCTGAAATTCACAAGCAGGATACTCGAATGAAAGCCCTTGACGAGGAGAATAATTAGCACTAATTACTTGCAATTTTCAGATGTAGAAAGAGTAATAAAAGATGATGAAAGAGTGATTTGCTGCAACCCTAATGGCTGTATCTTTTAGTTTATAACAGCAAGAGAATCACTTCTAGGCTAAAGAAGACCCCTTAGAGGCTCAACGATGCTTATAACAAGTAAAATCAATTCCAATTTAGACAATTGCAATATCTCAACATTTCATGCATACCAATGCAATGATTTTATTTCTCCAATGCAAATTAGATTAGTGCCTTATCAATTGGGTTATGGAATCTCTTGTTGTAAGGGCTAGTTGTGTTACCTCCCTAGGGGTGTAATTCTTTTTATTCCCTAGGGCAAACAAAACTAGCAAGGTAATTCTAGGAGGGTGTAAGCATTTTTACTCCTCCTAACAACTTTTGCAAGTTAACTTGTCCAAGACAAAGGTGATAGATCTTAGTGGAGAAGAATAACCATGAAACAAGAAGAAAAACCAACAATATGCGGAAATTTCCTTACCAATTCCAATAGATAGCAAAATAAACCCTCTTTTACCAAGAAGTATTCTGCCACAAAGCAAGAACAAACTCGGGGACATGTGCTCACCTTAGAGCTCATGAGAACCTCAACATCTCTAGCATAACCTGTAACCTGCTTGATCTCAACATGAAACTATTAGTAATCATTTGGGGTGGTGATATCACCCCTAGCTCATATATATGAAATAAAAGCAAGCATATGTGCAAATGTGAAAGCAAACTATTCTAGCATGGAATGCAAATGGTATATACAATGAATGCAAATGCCTACCTACTTACCTGCACTTACTTGTGAAGTCAAGTCCCCCCACCTTGGTGGGGCTTGAGGAGGTGCCCGCTGACTGGTAATGGGGGTCTTCTTCCTTCCAATGTAGATAGGTAATAAGAGTCATCAACTGACTTCCTTCCAACTTTGAAAGGTTCGAGCCAAAACTGAGTACTTCCTTTGACATTAGTAGGCTCCCCTTTCTTGGTATCCCACATCCATACTACGCGCCCCTCCATGTACTCTCTGATTTTGAATTTGGGCGTTTCTTGAACAACCCTGGTGTATTGTGCAGAGGGAGGAGGGAGGGATTCTGCTGTGAAGGCTTCCTGCCAGGAAGGCCGAATTAGTGTATCGCTTTCTCCCATTTTTACTAATTTCACAGCCCCGACTTCTTTGTCTTTATACTTGTCTAGGAGTTGCTGGTATTCTTCTCTCTTGGGCCATTGTATCTGATCAAAGTCTTCCTCTATTGCAAAGGGCATATCCTCGGGAGAAAATTCAGGAAGACTTTCCATGATTTGCTCATGTGCTTTGTCATCTTTGATGGGGTCACTAGCTTCTTGTACATGGGTTCTAGTCACTGGCACATTTGGGAGACGGCCTATTGTTCCATTTTTAAAAGGTATATTCACATAAGTGAGGTCCATCTCAAGGGTAACACCCAACATTGAGGCAAACTTTCTAGACAACAACATCCCCCACACATCTGGGACGTCTACTACCACTATGTCAATGTGGATTACTTTCTTAGGGTATTCTTTAAGGCAAACTTCCACATTTTGAATTACCCCATGTGTGGGTATGGCTCTAGACTCAAATCCACACACATTTCTGTAAGGTCGTGTGACCTTTAGGCCCAATTATTGCATGACCTTGAGAGACATCATGTTAGCACCGACCCCTGAATCCAACATGGAATTGTTAATGCTCTTATTATTCATTATCAAGGTCATGAAAAAGGCAGGGTGCTCATCATACTGGACCCTAAAGTTATCAGCTTGTAACATAATAGGGGGGTCCATAGGTCCATCTGATCCTTTGAAGAAATTGTCAAATCTTTCTTTAACAGATGGTACCTTAATGACTTATCTTAGAGGGATGGTTACGTGCATCTTAGATAGTGCCCCTTCGAAGCCAAAGTTTAAGTCCACCCTCTCGGTTTTGGATGTTTTAGGAAGGAGAATGTCCAAGGGTGGAGGTTTTGTTTGAGTTACCGTAGGAATGGTAGAGATAGGTTGGTTTAGCTTCTTTCGTCTATACACCTGAAATTCTTGTTTCTTCAACTTCTCTTTTGATTCCTTGTCCAAGTTGTTTATTACTTCCATTCTAGCCTTTCTGGCTGCTTCCTTTATGCCCTCTTGATGCCTTGACCTGTTCTTCCTTTCCGCAACACCATTCTGTTGAGGGTTTTAAGGAACTGTCAACTCCCTCTTGATCCCTACTTCCTTGCAGAAATCATTGAAGTCATTCGATGTATACTCTCCTCCATTATTTGTCCTTAAAACCCTGATCTTCTTCTCCGTCAAGTTCTCTATCTGAGCCTTGAACTCCCGTAACCTGCTGAAGACTTTATCCTTTGTCTTCATGAAGTAGATCCATGTCTTTCGGGAGAAATCATCAATGAATGTCACATAGTATAAGAAGCCACCCAAGGATGATACTGCCATGTCCACAACTCCTTGTTTGGACAGTCTGCTCCATGTCTCAAACCAGAGACGATCTAACCTGTTGCCACCCACAACCTTCACTATAGCTCCCTCTAAGAGCCATCACCTGTGACCTGCCCGAAACAAGAACAAGAACACAAGACAAGAACAACACTCCTCCAGTGTTGTAGCCAAAAATGTGTCTCAAATATGATCCTCTTCTCTTTAGATCCCAAGCTTTGAAGTTTGAATGTCTTGAAGAATGTCAACAAGCCTGAAACCCTAAAATTTCAACTTTGACCAAATGTCAATCTGAGAGCACCAATATATGCGCTAGGGTAAGGCGAGTTGATCTGTAGCAAAATTTGTCCCAACACTGTCCAATAAATGCCCAACGAACTTCAAAGTGTTAAATTTAGAGTTGCTATTATGTTGTTTTCAATTTACTAGATAATAATAGCATAAGCAAGATCACTGAAAGAAACACAATCACAAGGTGCACAACATTTATCCTGGGAAACCCTCATGGGGGAGAAAACCCAACAAAAACTTCCTTAATATAGATTACCAATACAATGCCAATATAATAAATCAAACACTAGAGAATATCCAACACTGAGCAATGCACCTCTCTCTCTTCTTCTTTTTCCGACAACTGCARCTTCCTTCAAACTTGCGCACTAGACGAGTGACTTGAGTGAGTGTGAGAATGAGGCATCATCCTCTCTTATTTATACTAGTTGATAGGCACTAGGGTTGTGTCTCTTCACCAAGYTGGGCCGACTTCTTCAATTAGTGGCTAAAACCACTTTAATTAGCCCTAGGGGTCGACTTCTCAATTAACATCATTTGATTAGGGTTTGACCAATCCACAAAAGGGGATTTGGTCAKACATCAGTCCTAACATGATCAATCCACAAAAGGGGATTGATCTATAAGATAATAACTCAATTATAATTAGAATATTCTTCGCATTTACAATATTTCAACACTCCCCCTCAACAAGAAGGGTATTCTACAACATCATCGGGAGAGAGAGAGGGCAGCAACATCAACAACATCTGGAACAATAGTTGGCATATCTATAAATCATCGGAAGTTTTTCTCATCATCAATAATATCATCATTCACAGCATGGATCTGGAGTATCATCATCATCATCATTCATAGCATGGAGCTGGAATGGTATCATCATCAATTAGTATAACACTAATACAACATCATCAATCAATACAATACCGATACATCATCATCAACAACTTCAGCATGACGCTGAAGTAGCAACATCATCATCATCTTCAGCATGAAGCTGAAGTAGCATCATCATCATCTTCAACATAAAGCTGGAATAACATCACCAACACGAGGCTGGTACTTGAACATCAACAACACGAGGCTGGTACAACAACATAAACAACATTAGTCTGAGACAACAACATCATCAACACAAGGCTGAGATACCAACATCATCAACACAGGTTTGAGATAACAACATCATCGCAACACGAGGTTGGAGCAACAACATCATCATCATCATCATAGGGCAACAAAATGAGGCAGGTGTATCAACAACATTTTGTGGTACTCTGACAGTCCCTAAGGATCTTCCCAGGAATCATAAGATTCCGTAGGATATAAAATCCTAACGGAGCTACAACGTGGTACTCTGACAGACAGTCCTTACCGGACCTTCGGGATCTGCCCAGGAATCATAAGATTCCCTAGGATTATAAAAATCCTAATGGAGCTACCACTTCTGACCACAACTAGCATATACATGCACATGTACTCTGACAGACCATCCTTACGGGACCTTCAGGATCTGTCCAGTGATGACTAGTCCCCTAGGATATAAAATCCTAACTGAGCTAGCCGCTGTTGGTCAGGATACCATAGTATCATCAACATCACTCCCCCTTTCGAGGGAGGTCCGTTCGAACTATACCAAGCTTGTCTCGAAAGGGCTCAAACTTTACATGAGACAGAGGTTTGTGCAACATATTTGCAAGCTGCTCATTTGTGCCAACATATTGGAGCTTAACAACTCCCCTCTGCACCATATCATGAATGTAGTGATACCAGATTTCTATGTGCTTCAACTTGTCATGGAACATAGGGTTCTCCGTCATCTTTATGCAACTTTGGTTATCACATAGAATCACAATTGCTTCCATCTCTAGATCAAATAGATCTGTCAACATCCCGAAGCCATATGCCTTCACAACTGGCGGAACATGGAGAAATGTATTACGCTTCTGCTGTGCTGAGAGCACTATTGGATTGCTTCCCACTTTGCCATGAAGTCATGGCTGACCCTAGACCGAAACAACATCCTGAAGTGCTCTTTCTGTCAGAAGCACTTCCTGCCCAATCTGAATCAGTATGACCAATTAGTCTGAAGTCATGATCTCCATTATAACTGAGACCAAAGTCCAACGTACCCTTAAGGTATCTCATCACATGTTTTGCGGCAACAAGGTGAGCACTTCTGGGCTCTACCAGATATTGACTCAAGGTGTTCACAACAAAACATATATCTGGTCTGGTATTCGTCAGATACATCAATGATCCAATGATCTGTATGTAGAATGTAACATCAACCAATTCTGACATAGTATCAACCAGGAGTTTCAACTTTGTTTCCATGGGTGTGTTCATGGATTTACACTCCAACATATCAAACCTCTTTAGTATTTCAACTGAATACTTCCCTTGGTTAAGGAAGATCTTCTCTGGGCTTTGCCAAACCTCAAGACCTAAGAAATAATGCATTAGGCCTAGGTCTTTCATCTCAAATTCTGTAGCGAGCTTCTTCTTACAATCACTGATGAGATTTTCTTCATCTGTCAAGAATACATCATCTACATATAGTAGCAACATCACTGTCTCATCATTCATAACCTTGAGGTAAAGGTTAGAATCAACTTTACTATTGGTAAAGCCCAAGCTCGTCAGGAAACTGTCAATTCTGCCATATCAAGCTCTAGGAGCTTGCTTCAACCTGTAAGAGCCTTCTTCAACCTGCAGACCTAAGTCTTTCTATCTTAAACTTCAAACCAAATTTTCACATTACATTGTACTATCCTGGTACACTTGCTTCAACTCCAACTTAATATGCACAATCATGTGCTAGCTCTGCTTTCTGCAAAGAACTATCTGTCTCACTACCTGAGAGTATGTCCTCTACTCTCTCTGCAACTGTTCCTTTGGAACTGGGATTCTGCACCTGTAACTACTCTGAAGCTGAGAATGTCTGCTCCATTCTCATTGTGATTGCTGAAATCTGAGAGTAACTCCTCTACTTCATCACGACAACAACTTCATCTTAAACTGAGAGTGGCTCAATAACTAATACTGAAGATAGCCCTTCTGCTTTGATGTAGGTAACTCTATCTACTATTGTAGTGATGTTTCCATGGCCCGACTAATGTATTGCACCAACTGCCACTCAATTTCAAATATGGGGACTGCTCCCCCCGCATCTCATACTGTATATGAATCATGGTTGTTCTGGTTGTCATCATGAATACTGGAACTATTTCTTCAATTACTGGAGTAAGTGTCTCATCATAGTCTTCTCGCTCTTGATGGGAGAATCCTCTGGACACAATTCAATCCTTGTACATCTGCAACATGCTTGATCTGTTAGATCAATCTTAGAAGTCAACACCGACTTCCCTTCTAGTCTCACGAAAAAATCCATAAGCCAGTCTTAATGACTGACTTCTTTCTTTGTCACTGAAACAAGGGAATCTTCCCAGGAGATTTCATATCTCCTAGAAGTCTCTGAAGCTACAGTCTAGTCTTATTATGGCATCTGTCTCCTAGTCATGGAAGATGTCTCTTCATCTGATCCTTTCTGAGATCAGGCTTACTCTGAATCTTGATTTCTTCTATGTCTAGAAGGACTTCATCATCTTTTACAGGATATACTTGGTGTTGAATACCAAGTCTTAATATGAAAAGCTGAGTCAGCCTTCAAACAAGTTCAACTTTCTATCACGGTGGCTTCATTACCCTTTGAACAAGTCTACTATGAGTTGTTGTTCTAATGTTCGGTCGTCTTTGGAGCCTTCTGCTCCTTACAATCAATATCCATATGAGATCCTCTGGATCTCAAAAAATAGCTTCTTCTTCATCTTCTTTCAAACATGAATATATATGGTCATGTACATAGTCTGCTTCATGTCTTATCTAATTTGTTGCCTTTTGCAACCTTCACTATAGCTTCGTCAGGGTTATCACCTCTGACCTGCCGGGAAGAAGATTGACAAACAAGAATAATACTCTTTATAAAACAACAATGAGAACAATCATCACAGTAGCCCTTTAGAGCTATTACTTTTGACCTGCCTGAAACAAAGATGAAAAGTAAGAAATACAATACAAAATGAGATCAACACTCTTCTAGTGTTGTGATCAAACGTTCCTCCATGGTAACTTGGAACTAACACAAGAGGTTTCTCCTGGAGGAGATGTTAGTTGTATTTGGTAAATGATTACAATAAGCATTTATCTTAATGTGCTCACATGCTACCAAGTATAATACTTTTCAAAGACTGCTACCTTAACTATGGTGTTTACTTGTAATGAGGTAGTTGTCAACTTGTCATGTGCAACTTTGAATCTTATCAACTTAATCAATCAAACTTGGAACCTGGAGTCTTGTCGTCAAGAATGAGTGTGTTGTTTTTCTTTCAAGTCTTCTTCACACAAGATGAGAAGTGCTTTCTTCAACTTGTCCTATGTACTAAGACAATATGCTATCTTGATAGAAGTCTAAGTTAGAGAATAAACTCTAATCTCAATCTAATGCCTTGTCTTTAATTTGACCAAGGGTTAGTATGATGTTCACAACTTCAACATACAACCTAGATGTCAAGATAATGTCATAACGAATAGATCAATCCACAAAAGGGGATTGATCTATAAGATAATAACTCAATTACAATTAGAATATTCTTTGCAGTTACAATATTTCAACACTCCCCCTTAACAAGAAGGGTATTCTACAACATCATTAGGAGAGAGAGAGGGAAGCAACATCAACAACATCTGGAACACTGGCTGGCATATCTATAAATCATCGGAAGTTTTTCTCATCATCTAACATCATCATTCACAGCATGAATCTGGAGTATCATTATCATCATCATTCACAACATGGAGCTAGAATAGTATCATCATCATTATTCTCTGCATCAACATCAATTAGTATAACACTAATACAACATCATCAATCGGTACAATACGGATACATCATCATCAACATCTTCAACATGAAGCTGAAGTAGCAACATCATCATCATCTTCAGCATGAAGCTGAAGTAGCATTATCATCATCATCTTCAACATGAAGCTGAAGTAGCATCACCATCATCTTCAACATAAAGCTGGAATAACATCACCAACACGAGGCTGGTACTCCAACATCAACAACACAAGGCTGGTACAACAACATCAACAACTCTAGGTTGAGACAACAACATCATCAACATATCATTAGCACGAGGCTGAGATACCAACATGATCAACACGAGGTTGAGATAACAACATCGTCACAACACAAGGCTGGAGCAACATCATCATCATCATCATCATTGGGCAACATAATGAGGCAGGTGTATCAACAACATTTTGTGGTACTCTGACAGTCCCAAAGGATCTGCCCAGGAATCATAAGATTCCCTAGGATATAAAATCCTAATGGAGCTACCACGTTGTACTCTGATAGACCATCCTTACTGAACCTTCAGGATCTTCCCAGGAATCATAAGATTCCCTAGGATTATAAAAATCCTAATGAAGCTACCACTACTGACAACAACTAGCATATACATGCATAGTTACTCTAACAGATCGTCCTTACCGGACCTTTGGGATCTGTCCAGGGATGATTAATCCCCTAAGATATAAAATCCTAACTGAACTACCCGCTGTTGGTCAGGATACCATAGTATCATCAACATCACTCCCCCTTTCGAGGGAGGTCCTTTCGAACTATACCAAGCTTGTCTTGAAAGTGCTCAAACTTTACACGAGACAGAGGTTTGGGCAACACATTTGCAACCTGCTCATCTGTGCCAACATATTGGAGCTTAACAACTCCCCTCTGCACCATATCACGAATGTAGTGATACCAGATTTCTATGTGCTTCGACTTGTCATGGAACACAGGGTTCTCCGTCATCTTTATGCAACTTTGGTTATCACATAGAATCATGGTGTCTTCCTGTTATCGTACAGTTCGTACTTGGAAGTAATGGATAGGTGAAAGAGAGGCAAACTGGTGAAATTGAGACTATCCTACTACTGTCACCTCGATAGGATAGCTCTTTCTATTTAGGGTGGTAGGCCCAGGGGAGACGTCCCTGGTGACCTGGGGTTTTGAGAAGGCAAAGGCTCATGGATAAGTTTAAAGTTTCACCCCTCACAAGTCACCACCGATCAGAAAGTCTGGCTAAACAACCAATAAAGAAAGTGATAACTGAAAGTACAGATGATAACCAAAAGTGTACCTGCCCGGGACAAAGCAACAAGAAAAACTATACTTGTGCAAGATCACTTGCTTGGTTAGTACTTCATATAATCAAGGAATTTATGATATAAACCAATTGATAGACAATATCGATGAAGCAAATCAGTGATGTACAATAGCAATGATTACAATATATTTACCAGTGTTACTGGAAGCTTCAACCCCCCTCCACCCCCCCCTCGCTTCGAAGCCCCGAAGCTCAATCCGGGCGAGTGTGTCCAGGAAGCTCGAGCTGAAGCGTGCTTCGAGGATCTTGAGCACGCTTCCTGTCATTTCTGAAGCGCGCTTCCAACGCTTCGGAGGGCGCTTCACACACGCTTCCAAGGGGGAATGAGGTGTTTTGGTGTGCAACTGAAGGTTATTTTGCCTTACTAGTGCTATTTAAAGAGGTCCCCACCCCCTCCATTTCACCCACCCTAGTAATTAATGGTAATGTTAAATTCTTAAAGTAAAAGTGACATCCTTTTACTTAAATTTTTAACATTACCATTAATTGTTTCAGGAT
>JZKD02S1672664.1:173772-198008 GCA_000966675.3 Picea glauca
CAAGGCAAAGAGGACCATATGTGATGCAATACGGGATCATATCATTCCCCACTTGATTGGGAAAGCTTATGCATTTGAGATGTGGGCATCTCTATGTAAGCTTTATCAGAGCTCTAATGAGAATCATAAGATGGTTCTTCATGATCGACTTAGGGGCATTTGCATGCTCAAGAGTGAGTCAGTGACTTCTTTCCTTGGTCAATACACCTAGATCAGCGACGAGCTTGGAGCCGTTGGAGAGGTGGTGGACCCAGATTCTATGGTGAGGACAACCCTAAACAACTTTACCAAACCATGGGGTTTTGCCAGGGAGGCCATGCCCAC
Source organism: Picea glauca (assembly GCA_000966675.3). Taxonomy (NCBI): domain Eukaryota; kingdom Viridiplantae; phylum Streptophyta; class Pinopsida; order Pinales; family Pinaceae; genus Picea; species Picea glauca. The sequence continues at coordinate 174,097 of JZKD02S1672664.1, forward strand.
ATGGGAGAGGATGTGGGATGACTTCGTTTAGGAGGAGACTAGACTTGTAGCAGCGACTTCTGGACAACAACAACAACAGTCAGTTCATGGTGATGAGGATTTTGCTCTTTGGACAAAGGGCAAGAAGAAGGCTGACCGGGGAGGTCGACAGGGCCCCAAGTTTGGGGCCCCACCACAGGGAGGAGAGAGCAGCAGTGGTTATAAGAGAGATATGAGCAAAGTGAAGTGCTTTGTTTGTAAGAAGATGGGGCACTATGCTGGACAGTGTCCCAATAGGAAGAAGAAGAGGGGTGGTATCGCAGCTACAACAGAGGAGGCAAAGTTTCAGACTCAGTTTGAGAGAGAGTGTGCTTTCCTCATATGCTGCACTTTAGTTGAGACGACACCCAGTGTCTGGTATATTGATAGCGGGGCTTCGAGCCATATGACCGGAGTCAAAGAGCATTTTACTGATCTCAGAGACACTGAGGTCAGGATGGAGATTGCCCTCGGAGATTACTCATCGGTTAGAGTTGCTGGGATTGGCATTGTTACCTTCGGAGAGATGGCATGCCACATATATTGTTCATGGACGTTCTCTATGTCTCTGGGTTGAAGAAAAATTTGATTTCAGTTTCTACCCTCCAGGATAGAGGTCTTGAGGTGTCCTTCAGAGGGACCGAGTTATTCATTCACCCTAAGGGGTCCTCGCTTGCCTCAGGACAAGTGATTGGACTGAGGGATGGTAAACTGTTCAAATTGCTTTTTTAGCCTCTTCATGCATTGGCAATGAGTAGCGACAATAGCATACAGACATGTGAGCTATGGCATCGTAGGATGACCCATCTACATCATGGAGCTCTTGGAGGACTAAGAGAGGAGGTTGTGACTGGAGTGCCACAGATCAGTACAGAGCATCAAGATGTTTGCAGAGGGTGTGCGCTTAGTAAGTTCACCGAGGCCTTGTTCCCCAACAGTGATACCAGGTCATCTGGGATACTGGATTTAGTACACACAGATGTGTGTGGGCCCATGTCTCAGAAGTCCTTGAGTGGTTGTGAGTACTTTCTCACATTCATTGATGATTACTCAAGGAAGACTTGGATCTATTTCCTGAAGGCCAAGAGTGAGGTCTTCACACGGTTCCAAGAGTTCATAGCTCTTGTGGAGAACCAATTAGGTAGGAGAGAGGAGCTCATTCACTCATTTGTTCACTTGGAGAGTTTGAGAGAGAGCATGAGGATGAGGTTTGTTGCATGTGTTGAGGCTAGCTTGGGCGCTTCTATCCATGGAGGCAGCCAACAAGCTTAGGGCCTCATTTATTTAGTGGCGAGGTTCTTGCTTGGAGGAGGCGTATCATCAACAGGGAGGACTTTCAGAGTTCAGATTGCAGTGAAGTCTGTTTCAGAGGGAGGGTACTCATCAGTATCAGAGTACTGTGGAGGGGTTTCTTCATCAGAGCTTCCAGTTTGTAGTTAGCTCCAGTGCAGTGGTCTTGTCAACATTTATGGAGGGCACACCATCCTAGGGCGCTTTTGCTTCAGTTGGGCTTGTATTGCAGCTTGGATCAAGCTGCTATTGTATCAGGTTCTTCTATATATTGTACTTGTTGTATTCCACCTTCTATTCTCCCTATATATACACTTATATTCCATACTGTTTTTCCCTGGGGGGTTTTATCCAGGGTCATGTTGACCAAAAATACTCGTGTTCATTTTCATGTATGTTAGAGTTTAGAACTACAGTATTTTTCAGCAGTAAAGATCTCTAAGTGTGTTATATATATTTTGGTATGCATGTGCTAACCCTTGGTGACAAAAACTACATGCTAGAGCACCAAAATTGCTTATGTAACTGTAACAAATCAGCAAAGAAGTTCCTGAACTGTTGGCTGTTATAAAACAGCAGCAAAACCTTCATTGACAGTTGAAACTTAGAGCCAACTTGAGGTCAAAGACAGACCTAGTTGGCAGCTTGATAGGACCTGGAAAATCTTCAATCTCTTCACATCACCTTGAGCTTCCTTGTCATAGTCTTGGCAATCCTATCTTAGGGATTACCCCCATTGTGTTGGAGAAGAGCCAACCTAAAGTTAGTGAGGGAGTTATTGAGGTGATAGTGGGTAGTTCCTCTAAGTTACCCTTGGGTTTTCACTTTGTGCTTTGGCCTTTTACACATATAAGTGAGAGTTCGGGAGGTAATAGGTAAAATGACCACAAACCATGACCAAGAAGCAACATGACCTACAATGTCAATAACTTGTTTCTCTTGTCTTTTTCCATTGCTTGCTTGTAATTGATGAACTCCGTCATTGTTTTTTTCTTCACTGCTCTCCCAATAGTTAATCCTAAAATTGATGCTCTTCTGACCTCTAGTGGAAATGCTACTCTTTAGATCCGATGATAACTAGGCAAATTCTTTAAATACATTACTAAATCTGCACTTATATTGATTTCATTCTTGTTGAATAGGTAATGCCTTTAGTTATAATCCAATTTTTCCATCCCAAGCACATGCTTTTACCGTAGAACGTAGCCAAATACTGGGGAAAATTCTCCTACAGTATTCTGTTAAGAGTGAGATTTGACTTAAGCACACAGGTGCTTTACCTGTATTTTCAGGGCTTCTTTTTAAAATGCTTGTCATTCAATTGAGATAGAGAACAGAATATTTAGTATGTGCTTCTTTTACTTATTGCTTTTTTAATTACTGCTTATCCTTTTTTTTCTTTCTTATGGCTAAGATCTTCTTGGTTTGTATACAAATTTTCATATACACTGTTAACTTATGAATTACTCTACTTCATTCATATGCAATGTTGATGTTGAGATTTTCTTTTATTCTACAATGCCTAAATTCTTCAATAATTTCATTATATTCTTATCAGTAAAATATTTCTTGCTTCCATTTTCAGTGGATAGGAACCATGTCCTGACTCCTGCTTTAAGTGATTCATAGGGAATAGCTTGTTGGGTGATTGTATATGTGTTTTTAGGTTTCAGGTGGCCAAGTAGAAAAACATTCATCACGCTAGAAGAGATAACCATCATTATGCTGCTTCAACTACCAATTTTTGATGACAATTTAGATTTTAAGTGCTAAATAATTCTTGTAGATGTTTTATTTTAGCCTTTGCAATAATTAGAATAAAGGATTGAAAAATAATTGATTTTACAGCTTACATATTTTAGGAGTGGATCACAGAATGTTATAAGCAAAAGAAGCTCGTGGATATTGATCGCTATCTTATGCATGCTGGCAAGCCATGGAAGAAAATGCAGTCCTTAAATGTTAGCAATGAGAGTGGTAATGGCTTTGTATTATGATCAAGCTATGCTTTTTTATTTAGATAGATATATCTATGTTCTAAAGGATCTTTTGATATGAGTTACGAAAAAATACAATTTTGTATATTCTATTCAGTACCTTTGTTGGGTTTTGATTCTTTGGATTGTGAATTTCTCAGCAAAATTGTTCCTTTTAGTTAGCACTGAAATCCTCACTCCTTAAACTGTGTAAATATTATCTTTCGGTCAGAGAATTATAAGCCCTTTAAAAGTGCAGATAATATAATATCGGGTGAAAAACCAAAGCCGACAAAGAAGAAATTGCAATTGGAGGGAAGAAGTGTCAGTGCTCGGAATGAGGTGAGTGCTTCTTATTCCTTTGTGTGTAGAAGATTACGTGCTATACATATGATTTCTGGTTTGTATTGTTAACAAAAGAAATCTACGACATCATCTGTTTTAACTTTAGCTTATCTAGTCAAAGTGGTTATCTTGTGACAGAAGAACCTGTTATTGCAGGATTTGTACTTATACAAAGCCCAACACAAGACCCCAAATCTTGCGTAACTATGGAAGATCCTACCACTGTCACCTTAGTAAGAACTTCCCTCGTTTTAGTGATAGAAGAGGTCCACCACAAGGGAAGCTTCCCTGGTGACCTCAAGGGATCGAATAGCAAGTATTGTAGCTAAGCCTACTGCCCCCTTTCTCGATCACCGAAAGATTGGTCTAGGTCAAGGAAAGATAAGAGGTGTGAAGTTGTTTGAGTAACTGCCCAGAACAAGAACACTTTGCAGCATATATGTAACAATTTCCAAGCTAAATTATGCAAGGACAACCTCTTATGACACTAGACAAGATGAGTTGCAACAGCTGATACAAATTTGCAGCAGTAAACAATTATATGACAACAGTAAATGGTTTGTAACAACAACAACAATTAATGCTCAGAAATGCAACAATTGACCATGAAAACTTAGCATACATCCACTAGAACATTATCCAATTGTTAGATGCAATTTCTGAATGAGTTAGGCGACCTTTACAAGAGTGTATGCAGAAAATTAGAGTGTTTTCAGGTGGCTGTAGCAAACTTTTATAACAACAGCAAGAGAATTAGTGAATTTGCCAATGTTAGTGTTAGTAAAGTTAGTAGAGAGCTTGAGAGAGTGAGTTTGTTAACCAATTCAGAAAGAGAGTTACTTCTTAGATCAGTGCCTTTATTGGGTTATGGAGCCTTATAACAACAAATGCAACTAAGCTTGAAGGTTGATCTAATTGCAACCAAGAGGTAGGATTCAAACCCTAAGGTGCAAGCACATTTGGTCCTTAGGCTCTGAATCTTGAGGAGAAGGACTTCTAGGATGCAAGCACATTTGGGCCCTAGAAATTGTTCCTCCCTTCTTGTAGCTTCAATTAGGTCAAAGATCAAGAGTCTAGGGCTAAAATTCTAAAGTGCTAGTAGCACTTTAGGGCTTTAGGATTCTAACCCTAGCATTGATACTTTCACAAATTTTGGACAAAAATCACCTTGTGAGAGGAAGCATTTATGTTCCTCTCTTGGGGTTTCACCAAGCAAGACATCTAGCACAAAATAGCAAGTTTACCATGAAGCATTAATAACATAAGTATAAATTGCAGAAAATTCACTTACTTCATCCAAGAAACCATGAGATAAAACCCTAATTGCAGAAATTCCCATCCAAAATCAACAAAAACCATCCACAAGTGACCTTCCAAGCATAGCACATGAGAGAGAGATAGCCAATGACCCTTAGAGGGTGAAAATTTCAGAAGTACTCTCTTAAATGGTGAGAAGTTATGATGATCCAAATGAAAATAGTGTTTGCTTTTTTTATACGAGGCAACCCTAACATAATTTGTCCACATATCATGTCAATAATAAAATATGAGTGGGGTTGACCCCTTATTTTTCCTCTAACATAATGCCAAAATAAAAATATACCTCAATGAATACTCTAAAAGGGTGACGTCATGCTTTAAAAAGGTGATGTCAAGCTAGGAGAGGGTGACATCATGCTTCCAAAGGCAAACATTGGGCCTCTAAAGGCCAAGTGCCATGCTCCAAGGGTGAATGAGTGAAGTAATGTGTCTCCTCACCCCAAGCCATGCCAATCATCTCCGGAACCAAACCATCCACCAAACCCTAGCCACGAAGATGATGTCAAAGGCTAGAGGGTGACGTCAAGGGCCTCCTAAGGCCACGTCTAGGGCTGAGAGAGCTACAACAATATCTCTAAGTGATGTACAAAGGCCTACTGCTAGAACGTCCTCTATCCTTTGTGCACAAAATCCCTAGGGTGCTTTGTCCATCTTGTGGGATTTCAGCCCATATGTGTGGCATAAATACTAGAACTACTCAAAACAATCCCATCTGTCCATCGTCTAAGGTCCTGAGAATGTGAGAGCCACTGGCTAAGGGTGGCGAGTCACTAGATGACCCATTGCTCTCTATCACTTGTGCCAAAGTCCTGCAATAAAGACACAACGTCTTGGGTACAAGCCAAGGATGTCCCTCAAGAACCATGTTAGGGCCATCCAAGACAAGCCAAATATAAAACAAGGTTAGCTAAAATTCATAAGAAACATTAGTCCTTAAAACATATAAAGTAAGCTACAGCTTAAGACATAAGCCATGCAAGATAATTTACCTCAGTATCCCCTTCAAGCATCACACTGGCCTAGGACCCCATGTGAGTTACCGAGTTTAAGTATGGGAGGGCCTTCATCCAACCCTATTAAGTGTGCCACCTAGACGGGAAATAAAATAAACCAGATAGAGGGATAGGTCTCGAGAGTGACAAGGGAAAGTAAAAACCCACCAAGAGTAAGTGTGAAAATGATATGGTTTAGGGCTTACTTCATGGCTTATGGTGTTAATCCATTTCTATGAGCGCCTTTATGGAGGGTGCGCTTGCTCTTGAGTTATCCCATATTTGCGTGCCACATTTTTCCAAACCCCGTTTTTCCTTTTTCTAGTCTATGCTTTCATTTACATTTGCAAATTTGCGGGTCCCCTTTTGTACAGGGTTTCAGGCTATAACATTACATTTTTGGGACCGGGGAGAGCACTAAAAGAGTATATCACAAGTTGGACCATATTGTGGTGGTCCTACTTTGCTATGTTCACTTTCTTTTCTAGCATCATTTTCTTATTCTTTTATAGCAGTTGCGAAACAACCTCTGCGTCTTCAGCCCCTCTTCTCACGAGAGAATGGACCATAGCCGAAGTTTAGGATATGTGAAAGGCTTTAAGATGGAAGGTGTTAAGTATGGTCAGGATTGAAACGTTACCCTTGGGAGGGCCCCCCATTATTACCCCTTTTCCCTGGGCGGTGACATCATGGGACTAGGGCATAGAAGCTAACCACCAAGGTGAAACAAGACAACTGACACAATTTCCCAAACCAGTGATCCATTATCCAACTTCAACCAAAGATCCTCATCCACATGCCCGACAAATTAAGCACAACACTTTGCATTAAAGGACTAAGTTAGTCCATACCTCATGGTGACAATAGATTACCATCTTCCATACTCTGGGTTGCTTGAATGTGATGAACATTGGTTGATCTCTGCTGGGAGTCAAATTAGGGGGGCTGCTGGGCTGCCATCTGTGGACATGCTGATCATCATCATCATGGTGTAGATCATGTTCTCCATTGCGGGCCTCGAGATATAACCTATTATTTGTTGTTGATCAATGTCATTTATAATCGATGATGATGGTACCTTGTCAGTGTATTGTCATGACTCATAATTATTGGTACCACTCCCTTGCTTTTCTACAACGTTACCTTTCAAGATTTTACTGCTGGGGAGGGCCAATTCTTGGGAAGAGTTCTGACTGGTCTTTTGCTATTGTGGCTTTGAGATTAGCATTGTATCTTCTGAGGCTGAATAAATAAGGAATAACATCTGTCCTTGCCATTGAAAAAACAAATATGGCACAAAGAAGGGGAGGATCCACTTGTAATTTTTCTACAAGTTCTTTCCGAGGGAGAAACTTTTAATTATCAGCATTGTTAATTTGAAGAGGTAGACACTATTCAGACAACAAATGTTCAGTGATTGTCAAATTGCATACAGGATAAGTACAAAGCCCCAAGTGGCTTTAAACAAGATGCTTTTTTCTCTATAGATGCCAGGCAGAAAAGAAAGTTGGCTTTTAATCTTTACGATTATGAGCAGTTTTATGTTAAACATGACGGTTACACCATTCTGGGTATCACGATTTTGTCTATTACATGTCTGCAACATGGGTAATGAATTTGTAATCAATACTTTTTTATTTAATATTTTGTTGAGGATGGACTAAGTGACCTTCAGAAGTGTTATCCAAATGATGTTTCCATCGGAGTGCATAGCTTAAGCAACCATGACCTATTTGGTAATGTAAATAGTGTTATGCAATAAGGTTCTATAAACTTATAATTTAGGCAGATGTAAACAAAGATGCAATGAACTAATTGGTGAAGAACATGTGAAGGCTGTAGCAAATAATGAAAGAATGTGTCAAGGATGTAACATTCAGTTAAGGTTGTGTCTAGGTGTTAAGAGTTTGTTTAGGTTTTATAACTATGGTCATATTATCATCTAATAGTTCGAACAGTTTGGGATAGGATTCATTATGTAGCATATCTAAACTGAAAGATCGAGACAACTATACCCAACTGATATATTTGAAATAATTGCAAAAACATAAAGGTTGAAATACATACATAAGAAAAGATAGATCTACTGATATCCTCAAATAAGATCAGATTTATTTACCATAAACACATTGACACAAAGGTTGGTTGGCACTTGCACTTTGAGTGGCATTGTCCCTGCAAATCCAATTGTACAGAGGAAGACTTCTCAAAACATTTCTCTATTATTGATTGCATGAAGATAAGAGGTCAGAAACACCTATATATACAAAAGAGGGAGTTAAGTCCTAACTTGTAGTCCAATCTAATCTACCTTTATAGGGTAATTAGACCTTTATTTAGCTTAATTAATCCTAATCACTCTAATTAGGTCGTGTTATAGTCCAAGTTGTAGGTTGGGAAAAGCCTGACCCAATTACAAGGCAAGTGCTACAACTTGGGAATCCTACACCCAATGTCACCTCGATGTAGGTCTTGCACTTCAAGGGTGACTAGGTCACTCCAGGGAGACGATCCCAGTGACCCTAGGGGTAATGAGATGGACATGGATAGAGATAGAAGTGGAGCCCCTAGAGGTCAAGTCTAAGTGGAGTGAAATGTGTGGAATGAAGTCTTGGGAAAGTCCAAGGGTTGCCAAGTATGTTGAGTAACCTGTAAATGGTGAAATACTTGTTCGAGACACAAGAAAAACCAATTTGCAATGATATATGTTAGCTGAATCAGCAAGTTAAGCTTGCTGTCCCTAATTTGCAGCAATAGATGACAGTTTATATCAGCAAATAAGACATCTAAATCAGCATACAAAGATCTAGACTAGTTAAGCAAATCAACATCAAGATTAGCAATGAATATAGGTTGAAAAATGACACTTAAGAGGCAAGAGAAGATGGCTGTTGTAAACATGTATTTTCTGCAGAAAATTGCAGACTTATGGCTGTAGATTTCAGTCACTTATATCAGCAAATTACACCATCAAAATATGCCAACAGTTAGCCCAAAAGATGCGCCCTAGTTACTAGAGTAAATGAGCAAGATTTATGAGCTAGTCTAGGGTTAGTTTAGGAGTTATGGTTAGTAGTTTATCTAGGTTAGATCAGCCCTAATGGCTGTAGGTTGGGGTTTGTAACAACAAGTAAAGCAGTGGGAGAGAGAGGACGCCCGAGTAGGGGAAGACTCCTCTAAATGAGGCAAACCAACTTCAAGCAAGAGATCTTTCAAAAGACGAAAATTCACGTTTCCCAAGGCAATGATTTTATATCTCCAATGCAATAATAAATGACTAGTGCTCTTAATTATTGGGTTAACGAAGTCATGAAAAGAAAGAGCTAGAGAAGCTACCTCCTTGGGGGTGTAAGCCCTTTTATTTTCCAAGGCAAGTTTCTCTAGCTAGGGTTTAAGCTAAGAGGGTATATGCCCTTATACTTCTCTCAGCAAACCCTTTTTAACCAATAACATGAAGCATAAAATGATGAAGACTATGGTGGGGGTGTATGCCCTTATACTTCTCACCTAGCTCCTAGCACAGTGACCTTGACTTGAAACAAATGATAGCATGAGAGTAAAAACCATACCAATTCAAGGAAAAATGCTAAGATAATCCACCATAATAGTAAGAGATAAGCCTTCTTGTTGAAATATTGTAACTTCGAAGAATATTCTAATTATATTTGAGTTATTATCTTATAGATCGAATCCCTTTTTGCGGATTGATCATGTCGGGTCTTGTATAAGATCAAATCCCCTTTTGTGGATTGGTCAAACCATATTTGTATGGTGGTATTTATAAAGTCGGCTCCTAGTGTTTATAAAGTGGTTTTAACCACTCCTAGAAGAAGTCGGCCCCACTAAGTGAAGAGACATAACCCTAGCGCCTCCTCAACTAGAATTTATATGTGAGGATGGTGCCTCACTTACACACACACACACACTCACTCATCTAGTGCGCATATCTTGAAGGCAGTTGCAGTTGCAGGAGGAAGGAGAAGAGAGGCGCATGGTCAGTCTTAGTTTATTCTTGGTGTTTTGGTCTTAGTCTTGGCATTGTATTGTCAATCTATTATTGAGGAAGTTTTTGCTAGGTTTTCCCCCCCATGAGGGTTTCCCAGGATAAAATGCTGTGTACCTTGTGATTGTGTTTTTTTCAATGATCCTCTTTGTGCTGTTATTTTGGAAATGCATTGAATGCTCATATAATTTGGAAATAACCTAATAACAACAGTAAAAACTTAACATGGTATTAGAGCTTGACTGAATAGAGCACCTTTCACTAGGTATCTAAATGTCACTGTTGCCATACAAGAAAATTAGGGCTTTTAACTAAAGAGGAATTTGTGACCAAAAACTTTCTTGGGAAGTGTGCCCTTCCCTAGCGCATCTTTTGGAAGCTTGAGCGAACTTTTTCAGTGGCCTGATTCTCTGAAAAGTAAAACATTAGTTTTGACTGGTCCCAGAAAACCAGAACCAGTACCAGAGGTACCAGTCCATAATTGCGTAGGTCAAGTTTCAAGGGGTAAAACTTGGATTTTTTTGAAACAGTCAGCTCCAACAAACTCGCCTCAACCTAGTGCATCTCCTGGTAAGCCCAGTCTCAATTTTTGAGCATTTTCATTTTCTGGTCATTTTCTTAACTCCAGGTCAAGATGTCTGCAAGCATCGAGCTTATTGACAAGTTAGAAGGTGTGGAAAATTTTCGTGCCTGGAAGTACAAAATTGGACTCATTCTTGAAGAGAATGACCTTGCAAAATTCATAAAAGAAAATGTAACGGAACCCGAAGAAAATGCAGCCAAAGAGAAGTACAAGAAGGATATGATTAAGGGCAAAAGAATAATTGCAGATTCCATTAAAGACCACTTGATCCCTCAAGTATCTTCTAAGAATACTCCAAAAGACATGTTTGATGCCCTAACCAGAGTGTATGCAAGGGATGTGCACAAGGAAAGAACATAAAGAATCCTTTCCCAAAGAGCGACAGTAAAGTAGAAGGAATCTTGGAACTTGTCCACTCAGATGTATGCGGTTCAATGCCATCAACCTCTCTAAGCGGGTACACATACTATGTATCCTTTATTGATGATTACTCTCGTAAGACTTGGGCTTATTTCTTGAATTCAAAAGATGAAGTACTTAGAAAGTTCAAGGAATTCAAGGCCTTGGCAGAAAACCTCTCCAAAAGGATAATCAAGATACTCAGGTCAGACAATGGAGGAGAGTACACTTCAAATGAATTTGGAAGCTTTTGCAGAGATGTCGAGATTAAGAGGGAGCTCGCCAGTCCCTATAATCCTCAACAAAATGGTGTAGCAGAAAGAAAGAATAGAACGATTATGGAAGCAATAAAGACTATGATTCACGATCAAGATCGTCCAATGCACTTATGGGCTGAAGCAACAAGAACAACAATATATGTCCAATACAGATTATCCCATAGTGCACTTGGATTCAAAACTCCTGAAGAAATGTTCATCGGAAAGAAGCYAGAAGTAAGCCATCTCAAAATATTTGGTTGTCCAGTATTTGTACACATTCCAAAAGAAAAGAGAACTAAGTTGGATCCTTYAGGAAAGAAGGGAATATTTGTTGGATACTGTGAGGTCTCTAAGGCCTTCAGAATTTACATACCACTTTACCATCATATTGAGATCAGGAGAGATGTAACCTTTGATGAAGATGCAACAATCAAAAGATCAAGGAAATTCTAGCTTGAAGAAGTATATGAAGAAGAACCTGTAGCTCCTAGAGTTGCAGAACCCATGAAGGAAGTTACAGTTACCCCTGATGATGAGATTCCAGAAGATCATGATATGATAGAATCTCAAGAACCTCCCCGTATGACGATCTCTCACAAGAGAAAACCAGCTTGGGCGAGAGAACTTATTCAATATGCAGAGAAGTATGGTGCCCCAGAAGGAACCATGAGACAAAGCAAGAAACCTAAGCCATTCTCCAGCTATATGGCCTTGACGTGTGATCTTGTAGAAAAAGAACCTACTTGCTTTGAAGAAGCCATTAAGAAGAAAGAATGGATGGATGCCATGACAGAAGAATACCAGTCCATTATAAAGAATGATGTATGGGAAGTAGTTCCCAGACCAAAGAACAAAGATGTGGTATCTTCCAACTGGATATACAAAATAAAACATGCAACAGACTAAAGTATTGAAAAACATAAGGCAAGATTTGTGGCTCGTGGTTTTTCTCAAAAAGGAAGGTATTGACTATGAAGAAACATTTGCTCCTGTAGCCAGATACACTTCTATTAGAACCATCATAGCTCTTGCAGCCAAAATGAAGTGGAAGTTGCACTAGATGGATGTGAAAACAACTTTCTTAAATGGTGTTATTGAACAAGAAGTGTATATAGAACAACCACAAGAGTTTGAAGTTGAAGATAGAAAGACTTATGTCTATAGGTTGAAGAAAGCTCTATATGGGTTGAAGCAAGCTCCTAGAGCTTGGTATGGTATAATTGATAGTTTCCTGACGAGCTTGGGATTTACCAAGAGGAAAGCTGATTCTAACCTTTACCTCAAGGGAATGAATGATGAGCCAGTTATATTGCTACTATATGTGGATGATTATTCTTGACACGAGTAAAAAAGCTCATCACAAAATTGTTTATGTAGCTCGCTGTAGAGTTTAAGATGAAAGACCTAGGCTCGATGCAATATTTCTTAGGTCTTGAAGTTTGGTAGAGCCTAGAGAAGATCTTCCTTAACCAAAGGAAGTATGTAGTTGAAATACTGAAGAGATTTGACATGTTGGAATGTAAAGCCATGGACACACCCATGTAAACGAATTTGATGCTCCTGGTTGATACTTCGTCAGAGTTGGTTGATGCTACTCTATACATATAGATTATTGGATCGTTGATGTATCTAACGAATACCAGGCCAGATATATGCTTTGCGGTGAACACCTTGAGTCAGTATTTGGTGAAGCCCGAACGTGTTCACCTTGTAGTTGCGAAGGATGCGATGAGATACCTTAAGGGTACATTGGATTATGGTCTCTGTTATAATGGAGATCATGACTTCATACTGTATGGTTATACTGATTCAGATTGGGTTGGAAGTGCTTCAGATAGGAAACACACTTCAAGATGTTGTTTCAGTTTGGGGTCAACCATGACTTCATGGCAAAGCAAGAAGCAATCCAGTATTGCTCTCAGCACGGCATAAGCGGAGTACATTGCAACATTTTCCGCTAGTTGTGAAGCCATATGACTTCAGAAGTTGTTGACAGGTCTGTTCGATTTGGAGATGGAAGCCACCCTGATTCTATGTGATAACCAGAGTTGTATCAAGATGACGGAGAACCCAGTGTTCCATGATAAGTCGAAGCACATAGAGATCCAGTATCACTACATTTGTGATATGGTGCAGAGCGGAGATGTAAAGCTCCAATATGTTGGCACAGATGAACAGGTTGCAGATGTGTTGACCAAGCCTCTGTCTCGTGTGAAGTTTGAGTACCTCTGAGACAAGCTTGGTATTGTCTGAAAGGACCTCCCTCGAAAGGGGGAGTGATGCTGATGATACTATGGTATCTTGACCAACAACGAGTAGCGCTGTTAGGATTTTATATCCTAGGGGATTGACCATTCCTGGGCAGATCCCAAAGGTCTGTTAAGGACGGTGTGTTAGAGTACCTCTCCATGTATATGCCAGCTGTGGTCAGTAGTGGTAGCTCCGTTAGGATTTTATATCCTAGGGAATCTTATGATTCCTAGACAGATCCCGAAGGTCTGGTAAGGACGGTTTGTTAGAATACCACGTGGTAGCTTGTTAGGATTTTATATCCTAGGGAATCTTATGATTCCTGGGAAGATCCCGAAGATTCGATAAGGACAGTTTGTCAGAGTACCACAATTGTTGTTGTTGATACACTTGCCTCATTTTATTGCCACATGCTGATGATGTTGTTGTTCCAACCTCGTGCTATTGATGATGTTTTTGTTCTAGCCTCGTGATGTTGATGATGTTGTTCCAGCCTTGTGCTATTGATGATGATGTTCCAGCCTCGTGTCGTTGATGATGTTGTTCCAGCTTCGTGCTGTTGTTGCTCCAACTTCGTGCTGTTGTTGCTCCAACTTCGTGCTTTTGATGGTTTTGTTGTTTTAGCTTCATGCTGTTGATGATGATGTTTCAGCTTCATGCTGTTGATGATGATGATGATGTTACTCCAACTCCATGCTATAAGCGATGATGATATTGATGATGCGAACAAATTTCGATGACTTATAGATATGCCAATCAGTGTTCTAGATGCTCATGATGATGCTGCCCTCTCCTTCTCTTGATGATGTTGTGTTGGGTCATGTCAGTAGAATACCCTTCTCGTTAAGGGGGATTGTTGAAATATTGTAACTTCGAAGAATATTCTAATTATATTTGAGTTATTATCTTATAGATCAAATCCCCTTTTGCGGATTGATTATGTCGGGTCTTGTATAAGATCAAATCCCCTTTTGTGGATTGGTCAAACCATATTTGTATGGTGGTATTTATAAAGTTGGCCCCTAGTGTTTATAAAGTGGTTTTGACCACTCCTAGAAGAAGTCGGCCCCACTAAGTGAAGAGACATAACCCTAGCTCCTCCTCAACTAGTATTTATATGTGAGGATGGTGCCTCACTTGTACAGACACACACTCACTCACCCAGTGCGCATATCTTGAAGGCAGTTGCAATGGCAGGAGGAAGGAGAAGAGAGGCGCATGGTTAGTCTTAGTTTATTCTTGGTGTTTTGGTCTTAGTCTTGGCATTGTATTGGCAATCTATTATTGAGGAAGTTTTAGCTGGGTTTTCTCCCCCATGAGGGTTTCCCAGGATAAAATGCTGCATAGCTTGTGATTGTGTTTTCTTTCAGTGATCCTCTTTATACTATTGTTTTGGAAATGCATTGAATGCTCATGTAATTTGGAAATAACCTAATAACAACAGTAAAAAATTAACACTTCCAAGGCTAGTGCATCACTCCCATCAACCATAACATCAAGAGATAATCATAAACAAGAGCCAAAAGAGACAACTTTGCCAAAGATAACGAAAATTTCAGACTAATACTTCTCACAATGTGGGAGAGTTATGTTAAAATGAGATCTTATGATCTCTTATTTATACAAAATGTCACCAAGGTGACTTGTAAACATATTAAGGGGTAAACCACAAGACTAGGGGTCAACAACCCTAATCCATCCACCTTTAACAAAGTAATATTAAACAATTCATTTAAAGTTTCACTTTTGCACAAATAAACCCTAATTTTACATGGACATCTCCCCTTTAGGGGATGTTTTTCCACTTAGAAGAAGTTGTTGGTACTGGAGAAGCATGTGTAGGCCTCCAAAGGCCACATGTCAAGCATCTAGACAATCTCCTCATGGTGAAGACCCTCTTCTGGTCAAAATTTTCATGTGTAAATGAGTGGCACCTCACCACCAAGCCCTAACCCCCTAGGTGACGTCATGCCTCTAGGAGTGACGTTTTGCCTCTCCTAGGCAAAACGTTTGGTATGTGGGGGCTAGGCTATGTCGTTGAAGTCAATCTCAAGGCCTTCCAAGTCTGATCTTTCTCATCTGGCATGCGAGCCCTTGGTATCCAACCTGTGGGCTTGTAGTCCCATGGAAGCTCAAGCTAGGCTTGTTCTCCCAAAACTGTCCACCAACTAGGTCCTGCRAAGACAAATGAGCACGCCCTCCAAGGATCTCAAGTCATAACATCATGATAAGTGAATCCAATCAATAAATGAGACACCTAAGAATGTGCATCAAAGACCACTATATCAAACAATTAAATGCTCAAACACACTATGCGACTTGTCAAGCTTGAATATGGGAGGGTTGACGAGGTGTCCTATTGGATAGATCTTGCCCTAGGTCAAAGAGAGTTTCCAAGAGATCCCTCTCTAAGCCATGTAAAGTGGATGAAGTGGTTGGGATCAAGACTCAATGGGCATAGTGCTTATGACATACAAGGGGTCGTAGTGTCTCATTCATGGGTGCCTTTGTAGAGGGTGTGTGGTACCTTCGTCCGCAATGCACTTTTTCCAAGCCCATCAATAGCCTTTTATCTTTATTTCTTTGTATTTTCTTTCAATATAGCATAAGGAGACGTTGAAGGTCACTGCCCTGGCATGGTGTCTAGATGATGGCAATGTCACTCACAAACACCTAGTGGAAATGAGAAGGATGGCTCGTGATGCGACCCCCTTTCTCTCAGCCATGCAACTGAGAGCCATTACCCTAGTTTGGTGACCAGATGATGGCATTGTCATACCACTAGATATTCATGGACGTGATAGGTCGGCTCATGATGAGACCTCCTATCCTTCAACTAACCTTTTAAGCATTTTTTATTATATTGTGGGTCCCCTTTATTCAAAGATAAGCGTTTCACTGCTTTCTTGGGTGATCCCTGGGCGAAGCATCTGGAAGGTTTATACAAGGCTTTTATATTTTACCCAACCTCAACCCCTTTGGGCCTTCAGCCCCTTCTTCCCATAAAATGAGGGACAACCCCTTCTTGGGTCAATAGTAAATACACCCTAAAATCCCAAGAGATAAGGAAATGGAGGTGAATAATGATGGAAAGTGGTAAGTATGGTCAGGAACGGGACGATGGCTCTTTAAGGGAGTTCCTAGTAGCAAACCCATCCCCAAAGAAGACCACTTACTAGGGAAGAATGTCAACCACCAAGGTGAAGCAAGGAAAAAGGCATAATGTCCAAGCATATATCATGAAATCTAGAGCAATCTAAGATACAACATACTCAATTGGCCTAAATATTGAAATGATGCTCACCATAATACTGACTTTTACCTCATGGAGCAAGGCTCACTTCCTTCCGAAAGCCAACTGATGTGGTGGATGCCATCTATAAATCTGTGACCATCTGTGGTGGTGAGAGGGGTTTCCATCTGTGCAAAATGGTACTGCTGGTCATGTAGTCTTTCGGCACTCCATATCTGCAACCTAAGGGCCTCAAGACATAATCTCCTTAGTTATCCACAAAATGGGGATAACAGGTTGTATTTAACATAAGTGGCATTTTACAATGATACAATGAAATAAGCTATAAGGAACTAGGTCTTGTTATCATGCAAATCTGCATTAGCCGACTTTAAAATTCCCTTCTTCTGCTGTAGAGTTTTTCTAATAGGATTTGATGGTTTCTGATATTGTTTTGAGGGTTTAATGTAATTTGCGAGACATGCATGTGATTTCGGTATCCAACAACATAATTTTATTGCAATAATAATAAGAACATGATTACAATTGCCAAAACTCAATCAAAACAGTATAACAATAAGTAAACCCAACAAATTTTATCTGTTTGTTAATGGATTTGACCTAAATACCAACGTATGATAGATATAAGCTCAGGTCTGTTGCATACAAGGAAGATAGCACTCAAATTTGCTGCATGCAAGAAAGATATCGCCTAGATCTGTTGCATGCAAGAAGGATATAGCTCATATTTGTTGCATGCAAGAAGGATATAGCTCGGATTTGCTGCAATAAGTTCAGATCTGCTGCATGCAAGAAGGATATAGCTCGGATCTGCTATATGTGGGAAAGATATAAATTGGATCTGCTACAAAATGGTGATGTGACTCCCTCTCGGACCTCCACGCCTTATCCAATGATTGGTTGGTTCTCTCCTGAACTCCCACATCCTTTGAAAGCATGGATCAATCTCCTCAACAATGAAATACTTGTGGAAGATTTGTATGATCTCCACACTGATCAACTAGGGTGGAATCGTTTCACCACCAAAATTAATCCTCTGCAACGGTTTCTCCATGGAAATCCCCAATAAGCTCAAAGCTATCCAAAACCTGTTTTCAAAAAATGATAATCATAATGAGAGAATCAAATGAGTTTCTCTCTTTTATCCTTTTGACCTTTTTGGCGATCCTTTTACCCTTTTGCGACCCTTTTAAATTTTTCCACTCACTTTTTTAATGAAAGTGACTTTATAAAGTTTCACTTTAATAATTCTCTCCAAGTCGCTTTATAACACCTTATTTCACTTTCATTACTCAATGTCACTTTTAAGTGATGTTTTTTTGCCTAGATGACATCAAATAATTAATTAGTCCCCTTTTCTCATTGACTATAACCTACTAAAACCAAATAGGATAATAAGTCGCCCTCCTAATTGGAAAGGGACATTATAGTCCCGCCTTCCCGAAATTGCTTGTCCTTAAGCAATGCCAACACAATCATCCGAATAACAAGTGGAGCCCAACTGAAACTGTGAATGACCCCAAGGTTCCAAATCAACCTGAAGATGTGGAGCATCTACGGCATACAATACTACCCTGCAAAGTACTAACATAAGAGGCTTCCTGAATACCACCAATCAATAGAGCAAACACATGTTGCAAATGCTCAGTCCACCCCTCATAGACTGTTAAATTTTAGAGCTGCTATTAAGTTCTTTTCAATTTACTAGACAATAATAACATAAGCAGGATCATTGAGAGAAACACAATTACAAGGTACACAACATTTTATCCTGGGAAACCCTCATGGGGGAGAAAACCCAGCAAAAACTTCCTTAATATAGATTGCTAATACAATGCCAAGATGAAAGGCCAAACACAAGAGAATATCCAACCCTACGCAATGCGTCTCTTTGTTCTCCTTCCGGTAACTGCAGCTTCCTTCAAACTTGTGCACTAGATGAGTGACTTGAGTGAGCGAGTGAATGGGACATCATCCACTCTTATTTACACTAGAAGGGAGGCACTAGGGTTGTGTCTCTTCACCAAGCTGGGCCGACTTCTTCACTTAGTGGCTAAAACCACTTTAATTAGCCCTAGGGGCCGACTTTACAATCACCATCATATAACTAGGGTTTGGCCAATCCACAAAAGGGGATTTGGTCATATAAAAGACCCGGCAAGATCAATCCACAAAAGGGGATTTGATTTATATAAAATAACTCAATAACAATAAGAATATTCTTTGCAGTTACAATATTTCAACATAGACTATCCCACCTAGGAAATCAATCCAATTCTCCATATGATAGGCTCCTGAAGGGTATTCTTCAATACAACATCATATATAAAATAACTCCATATATAAAATAACTCAATAACAATAAGAATATTCTTCTCAGTTACAATATTTCAACACTCCTCCTTAACAAGAAGGGTATTCTTCAATACAACATCATTTGGATGGAGAGAGGGCAACAACATCATCATCGTCTTGAACACTGGCATATCTATAAATCATCGGAAGTTTTTCTCATCATCGACAACATCATCATTCATAGCATGGTGCTGGAGCATCATCATCATCATCATCTGCATCAACATCAATTAGTACAATACTAATATAACATCGTCAATCAATACATGACTGATACAACATCATCAACATCTTCAGCATGAAGCTAAAGTAGTAACATCATTATCATCTTCAACATGAAGCTGAAGTAGCAACATCATCATCATCTTCAACATGAAGTTGAAGTGGCAACATCATCATCTTTAGCATGAAGGTGAAGTAGCAACATCATCATCATCTTCAACATGAAGCTGAAGTGGCAACATCACCAACACGAGGCTGGTACACCAACATCAACAACACAAGGCCGGTACAACATCTTCAACAACACGAGGCTGGTACAACAACATCAACAACACGAGGCTGAATCAATCAACATCGTCAGCATGAGGCTGAAACAACATCATCAACACGAGGCTGAGACAACAACATTATCAACACGAGGTTAAAACAACAACATCATCAACACGAGGTTGAGATAACAACATCATCAATATCATCAACATGAGGCTGAGATAACATCATCAACGTCATTAGCACGAGGCTGAGATAACATCATCACATGGCAACAAAATGAGGTAGGTGCAACAACATTTTGTGGTACTCTGACAGTCCCTAGGGAACTGCCTAAGAATCATAAGATTCCCTAGGATATAAAATCCTAATGGAGCTACCACGTGGTACTCTGACAGACTATCCTTACCGGACCTTCGGGATTTGCCCAGGAATCATAAGATTCCCTAGGATTATAAAAATCCTAACAAAGCTACCACTATTGCCACAACTAGCATATGCATGCACAAGTACTCTGACAGACTGTCCTTACCGGACCTTCAGGATCTGTCCAGGGATGATCAATCCCCTAGGATATAAAATCCTAACTGAGCTACCCGCTGTTGGTCAGGATACCATAGTGTCATCAACATCACTCCCCCTTTCGAGGGAGGTCCTTTCGGACTATACCAAGCTTGACTCGAAAGTATTTAACCTTTACACGAGACGGAGGCTTAGTCCACACAATTGCAACCTGCTCATCTGTGCCAACATATTGGAGCTTTACAACTCCTCTCCGCATCATATCATGAATGTAGTGATACCGGATCTATGTGCTTCGACTTATCATGGAACACAGGGTTCTCTGTCATTTTTATGCAACTCTGGTTATCACATAGAATCACAGTTGCTTCCATCTCCAGATCAAATAGACTTGTAAACAACTTCCAAAGCCATATGGCTTCACAACTGGCAGAACATGCAGCAATATATTCCGCTTCTGCCGTGCTGAGAGCAATACTAGGTTGCTTCCTGCTCTGCCATGAAGTCATGGCTGACCCCAGATTGAAACAACATCTTGAAGTGCTCTTTCTATCAGAAACACTTCTAGCCCAATCTGAATCAATATAACCAAATAGTCTGAAGTCATGATCTCCAGTATAACAAAGACCATAATCCAATGTACCCTTAAGGTATCTCATCACATGCTTTGCAACTACAAGGTGAACACGTTTGGGCTCTACTAGATACTAACTCAAGGTGTTCACAACAAAGCATATATTTGGCCAGGTATTCGTCATATACATCAACGAACCAATAATCTGTCTGTACAAAGTAACATCAACCAACTCTGACGAAGTATCAACCAGGAGCTTCAACTTTGTTTCCATGGGTGTATTCATGGCTTTACATTCCAACATGTTAAACTTCATCAGTATTTCAACTGCAGATTTCCCTTGGTTAAGGAAGATCTTCTCTGGGCTCTACCAAACTTCGATACCTAAGAAATAATGCATTAGGTCTTTCATGTCAAACTTTGTAGCGAGCTTCTTCTTGCAATCTTGTGATGAGCTTTTCTACAACTGTCAAGAATACATCACCTGCATATAGTAGCAACATCACTGGCTCATGATTCATAACCTTGAAGTAAAGGTTAGAATCAACTTTACTCTTGGTAAAGCCCAAGCTCATCAGGAAACTGTTAATTTTTCCATACCAAGCTCTAGGAGCTTACTTTAATCCGTACAAAGCTTTCTTCAATCTGCAAACATGAGTCTTTCTATCTTCAACTTCAAATCAATTTTTTTTTTCACATCACATTGTACCATCCTGGTACTCTTGCGTCAACTTCAATTTAATATGCACAATCATGTGCTAGCTCTATGTGCTTTTTGCAAAGCACTATCTGTGTCACTACCTGAGAGTATGTCCTCTACTCTCTCTGCAATTGTTCCTCTGGAACTAGGACTTTGCACCTGTAGCTACTCTGAAGCTGAGAATGGCTACTCCATTCTCACTATGACTGCTGAATTCTGAGAGTAAATCCTCTACTTCATTACGACAACAACTTTATATGAACTGAGAGGTTCAATAACTCATACGGAAGGTAGCTCTTCTTCTTTCGTTGAGGTAACTCTATTTGCTTTTGTAGTCATGTCTTCATGACCCAACTAATGTACCACACCAACTGGCACTGGAGATAACTCAATCTCAAATATGGGGATTGCTCCCCCTGAATCTCATACTGTCATGGTTGTTCTGGTTGTCTTCATGAATACTGGAACTATTTCTTCAATTCACTGGAGTAAGTGTCTCGTCATAGTCTTCTCCCTTTTGCTGGGAGAATCTTCTGGACACAATTCAATGTTTGTACATCTACAACATGCTTGATCTGTTAGATCAATCTTGGAAGTCAACGCTGACTTCCCTTCTAGTCTCACGCAAAAATCCATATTCCAGTCTTTCTTACTCGCTTCCTTCTCTGTCACTGAAACAAGGGAATCTTTCCAGGAGATTTCATATCTCCTAGAAGTCTCTGAAGCTATGATCTAGTCTTCTCATGGCATTTGTCTCCTAGTCTTGGAAGATGTCTCTTCATCTGATCCTTTCTAAGATCAGGCTTACTTTGAATCTTGATTTCTTCTGAGTCTACAAGGACTTCATCATCTCTTACATGATATACTTGGTGTTGAATACCAAGTCTTAATATGAAAAGCTGAGTCAGACTTCAAACGAGTTCAACTTCCTATCAAGGTGTTTTCATTATCCTTTGAACAAGTTTACTGTGAGTTCTTATTCTAATGTTCGATCATCTTTGAAGCCTTCTGCTCCTTACAATCAATATCCATATGAGATCCTCTGGATCTCAAAAAATAGATTCTTCTTCATCTTCTTTGGTACATGAATGTATATGGTCATGTACATAGTTTGCTTCATGTCTTATCTAATTTGTTGCCTTTTGCAGCCTTCACTATAGCTTCATCAAGGTTATCACCTGTGACCTGCCCGGAACAAGATCAACAAACAAGAATAATACTCTTTATAAAACAATAGTGAGAATAATCATTACAGTAGCTCCTTTAGAGCTATTACTTGTGACCTGCCTAAAACAAAGATCAAAGGTAAGAAATACAATACGAAATGAGATCAACACTCTTCTAGTGTTGTGATCAAACATTCCTCCTTGGTAACTTGGAACCAACACAAGATTTTTCTCCTGGAGGAGATGTTAGTTGTATCTGGTAAATGATTACAATAAGCATTTATCTTAATGTGCTCACATGCTACCAAGTATAATACTTTTCAAAGACTGCAACCTCAACTATGGTGTTTACTTGTAATGAGGTAGTTATGAACTTGTCATGTGCAACTTTGAATTTTATCAACTTAATCAATCAAACCTGGAACCTAGAGTGTTGCTTTTCTTTCACTCAAGATGACAAGTGCTTTCTTCAACCTGTCCTCTGTACTAAGACAATATGCTATCTTGACATAAATCTAAGTTAGATAATAAACTCTAATCTCAATCTAATACCTTGACCTTAATTTTGACCAAGGGTTAGTATGATGGTCATAGCTTCAACATACAACCTATAAGGTCAAAATAATGTCATAACAAGTAGATGCATATCAAAATGATCAAATCTGGAGTGTATCATTCCTTTGAATGTGCTGGATTTGAGATCCTTCTCGATCTATGACAAAAGATCCCTTCTCCTGCAAGTACCCTTTAGAATAATAATGGATTTTAAACATATGTAAGTACATACCTCTGACAGTATCTTGCTAGGGTAAGGTGTACTAGGACAATAAGACAACAGCCCCAACACTTCACAAAGACTTTCACTGCAGCTGGTGCTGCAACTGCAACTAGTGCTGGAACTGGCATGAACGAATTGGCATTGCAACTGCAACTAATAATGCAACTGTAAGTGGTACTGCAACTGCAACTGTAACTTAGGGTTTTACGAGGAAACCCTAGTTTTTCAACTTTCAAATTTTGGAATTCTGATCCAGTGATTAGATGTGCTGGGTTGAGGTGAGTATGCTGGAGTCGTCAAATTTAAAAAATTTCAATTTTTACCCCTTGAAACTTGACCTGTGCAAATCTGGACTAGTACTTTTGGTACTAGTTTTGGTTTCTTGGTTTTCTAGTATATTGGTACCAGTAAAAACTAGGGTTTCACTTTCCGAAGGCTCTGGCCACTAAAAAGGTGTGCTCAAGGTGCTGATGAGTTCGCTAGGATAGGGCACACTTCCCTAGATGGCTTTTAGGCAAAAATTCCCTTCTAACAAAAAGCCCTAATTTTCTTGTACAACAACAATGACGTTTTTGGTTGCCCAGTGAAAGATGCTCTACTCAGTCAAGCTTTGATACCATGTTAAATTTTAGAGCT
>JZKD02S1672664.1:321268-336633 GCA_000966675.3 Picea glauca
AGGGAGGAGATTCCTCTTCCTCTGCCACATGTGCTTGATGCTTTCTTTTCCCTTTTCCTTGAGGACAGTCATAGGAAAAGTGTCCCAAATTTTGACAGTTGTAGCATCTGATCTTAGAAACATCTTTCTACTTATCTGGAACTCTTATCGAGTTAGCTTCTTTATTGTTCTTCCTGAAGGAACTTCTTTTGTTATTTTGAACTGTAAGAGCTTTATCTTCATCAACAATTAATCTCTTCTGTTGGTATGCAAGTCTAGATTTTTCGTGTGTGCAATCTGCCCATAACTTATCAAACTTGGGTAACTTGCTTCTTGCACACACTCCTTGTACAAAAGGAATCCAAAATGTTGGAAACCCATTTAGGGTTGTGGTTACAAGATCTTTGGAACTAATGACATCTCCAATAGCTGCAAGATGATCTCTAATCTGATAAACTCTCATAAGATAGGATGAGACAGATTCTGAGTTTTCCATCTTCATATTATGAAGTTGATTTCTTAAGGAAAGATTCCGGATAATGTCTTTTCTTTCATATAACCTGCTGAGTGCTTCATACATTTTCCTTGTTGTCTGTAATTCAGATATATGAGGGATCAAGTGATCCTTTACTGAATCTGACATGATTCTCTTTGCTTGCTTTTGATTCTTCTTGTGCTTGGTATTTTGCTCTTCTTCCTCTAGTTCTGGTGCACCCACTATAACATGTTTTAGGAGATCATTCTCATCTAGAATTATCTGCAACCTATGCTTCCAAGATCTGAAGTTTCCATATCCGTTTAGCCTGTCTTCTACCCTCATGCTGGTAGCCATTCTTTCTTGTAGTAGAAACCCTAGCCCTCCAGGCTATAAAAATAATAGAAAAATCAAATTTCTTGGGTCTGAAAATTGAACTCACCAAAAGATGTGTTGGACTGAGGCAAGTATGCTGGTATAGTTAGTTTATGAAAATTCCAATTTCTGACCCTTGAAACTGGACCTGCGAAATTCTGGACTGCAACTTTCTGGTTCTGGTACCAAGTCAAAATAGGGTTTGAATTTCCGGGATTTATTCCCACTGAAAATATTTGATTCTTGTTCCAAAAGATGCGCCTAGGAAGGGCACAATTCCCAATGTGGTTTGCAGCCAAAAATTCCAAGTATTCAAGAAACCCTAATTTTTGGATACCGACAAAACTGAAGACTGAATCTGCGACAATGCTCTTTCAGGCCTTCTCTAATACCATGTTAAGTTTCTTTCTTAAGATGTTATTATTAATCCTAGGTTCTTATTACAGTTATAACAATAACATAATAATGATCTTACTGAAAGAAACAAGATCACAGAGTACACAAGCATTTATCCGGGAAAACCCTCAAGGGGAAGAAAACCCAACAAAACTTCTTTAATATAGATTCAATAACCAAGTACAGTATCAGAATAACTCTCTCTCTACGAGAGACAAACTACCATGATGCTAGACCAGAAAATAACCAAATAACCATAGCCAATCAAATGCCAAGACAATAAACCAAACACTAGAGAATATCCTCTCCCAAGTAATGCGCCTCTCTCTCATCCTTCTTACAACAACTGGTAAATGTAACTTCCTTCAATACTTGCGCACTAGATGAGTGAGCTGACTGAGTGAACAAATGAGACACTAGCTTCCTTTATTTATACAAACTGGCAAGCGCTGAAAGGAGGTTTCTCTTCATTGGCAGGGCCGACTTCTCTTTCTGGGTAGTTAGAAATACTTTAATTTGCCTGGGGGGCGACTTCTTAATTTGCATATTACATTTGACCAATTTGCAAAAGGGGATAAGAATATTCTTTGCAGTTACAAAATATTTCAAGAAATTCATTGTCGATGCCATTATTTTAGATACCGAAGAGGCAACGCCAACATGAAAGAGAGCACATATACCAACAAAAAGCGCTTCAACAACACGCTTTAGGGTGCTATTACCAACAATTTTACTATGCTTTCAGCATCTAGTTAAGATACTTAATAATCTTGGGAGTTTTACGCCCTTCAAATAAGATAGAATGGATGGTAAGAAGCCATGCTTCTCCAACATACATTAGATGCAAGTCCAAGCAAGATTCACGCCACACATTTTCCCACACATGTCGACATTTTCCTTCAAGAACCAATTGTTCCCCTTTCCTCCGGCCAAAATGCCATAGCATATCATCGAGAGCAATATAAAAGGGTGATGTAGTGGAAGAATCCATTTGAGTAACTTCATCAAAAAGTTCTTTCACATCCCCCACACACTCTCTCTAAATCCCATTAACAACCCATGTGCCACACCATACACACGACTATCAAAGTACATCTCTTCCAACAACATGGAATCTTCTTCAAAGGATCAACAACCACTTCAAGAATGGAAAAAAATGTTACTACATTTGGTTTGATTCCAAGCTCATGCATTTATGAAGCATTTCCACTGTACACAAAATGTCCTGGATCTTTGTTTCATCTCCTCAGAGTTAGCAAGATATATACTATGAGTTCTCTCAATTCCAAGCTTCCAAAACAATGTTAATGCATTATCTGCTTTTGAGAGGTGTGAAACCCTAACAACTGCACTTAGAACTAGGGAGAGGGTGACATACATGCTCTTTATGCCAGTTGCTTGAAGGATTCAAACTCAAGAGCTACTTCATTCTTTAGGTAAAAAATACACATAAGATGTAATAGAGTAACCCTCGGTTGTGGACTTCACGACAATCACAATAGTCCCCACATTCATGACCAAGTTAATGGATGCAACCAACAAACTTCACATCATTTGCTCGAAAGTGCCTCTTATACCAACCCCAACATACCTCATCATATTTCAATTCCCAAACTGTACCGAGCTTAATAGAGAGAAAATTAGAATGAATATCATAAAGATTCATAATTATCATCTGATGGTCGTGAATAAATATTCATTTCAGTAACATTCATGAATATAAAAGATGATAAATCATGACCCAAGATAACTTGTAGCCATGGATGAACCACATATGATTGACAGGGATGGGCGATGATTTCAATTTTTTTGAGAACTTTAAAGTGAGTGCAAAGGTGTTGGTGTCTTCGTTAGGCTGAAGGAATAACACTAACATGCTGCATGAGAGGGAGGGGAGGTACATTGAACATTTTCATTAATATGATACACATATAAATACATGATCATGACCTTTGGATTCATCTTCCAAGAGGTCTCTTGGACTCTCAATGATTTTTCCTATCACTTGTGATGTTTCATATTCATTTTCAAGTGAATAACCATAACCATAGCAGATTAGGTTTCCAACATTCCCCCCCTTAATTTGAAGGGGTGTATTTTGAGTCCAATAAGAGAGCCAAAATATGGAAGTGGACAACTTCCAATGAATGAATGTGCTCTCAGAATTTGGTGGTTTTGGGATGGCCACAAACCAAATGGTTAGCAAAAGTAGACGTCTTATATTAAATGGAGGTGGTTTAAGGAAGACCACAAACTATGGAACTTGGATCTAAGGCTCAATGGTTCCTAGAACATTTCCAAATTTATCTAGAAGTTGATATATTTTGCTAATTGGAAGTGCTCTTTGATACCACTGTAGGAATGCACAATGTGGATTAGCGTGTAAATTATAATTGGCATTGGCGAAGAGGTGTTGTTTAAGATTCAACTTATTCTTTGTGATACAAGTGTTCCAATGGTTTTTCATTTTTGTTATAATGATTATTAAACTACATAGTCTTGTGCATCCTCATCCTCTCTTGGTTTTCTTTGCCATAACACATGTAATTTCTTCCATCCAGTCGAAGCTATATGACCATTGTTTTTTCACTTAGGGAATATGCATGCAAGAACAATCGCCATGGAGTGAACTTACAAAAGTTGCACCATTATAATATCATGCGAGGGTTACAATCTATGGACTTCCAGACATAGAATCGATGAAGGAATATGATTGACAAAGATGAGAGTGAAACCGAAATGATGAAGGAATCCGACCAATAGAGATGAGAGTGAAACCCTAACGATTGCACATGGTAGAGAGAGTGCATATGGAAAACTTGTAGGTAGAGTAATGCAGAGGGGTGCAAGGAATAATCATAAATGACATGCTTGCAGAGAGACAAATGGAGAGATGTTTCCGCATGTGAAAGGAAATGAAACACCCATAATTAACTTGATATGTACAACTACCATAACGTATTTTAGGCCCTAATAACTACAGGGCTCTGATATTAGTGTTGGAATGAACGATGATGTAAATCAATGTGGAATGATTTTCATTAATATGATAGATATATAAATACATGATTATGAACTTTGGATTGATCTTCCAAGAGGTCTCTTGGACTTTTGATGACTGTTCCTATCACTTGTGACATTTGATATTCCTTCTCAAGTGAATAACCATAACCCTAATGGATTAGATTTCCAACAAAGGGGAAACAACTTGTTATGCAACAAACACCCAAATAGCCTAAAAATAGAAAGAGAAGTAATTCCATGCCTTGATAATTAAATAGAAGAATGAAAGATAAGACTCTTCGAGGGGGTAATCTCCTTTTAAAATAGAACAAATATACAATATGAGATGATTCTAAAACTAGGTCTCTTTGGTATATATAGGAGACAAATGGTACAATTACAATTAAAGGATCTAGCCAAAAAAACTAATATAACAATATAAATGTAATAACTCAATATCTAAGGATTTATTTGGGGCTTAACATGGGGATTTATGGTTAACATGGGCATTTGTTTAGGGATTAACATGCCCCTCCCCTTCAAACAAGTGTTGCCTTCAACATTGGATTAGTTCCGTATGTTTTTACATGAAGAATTATTCCTCTATGTCGCCTCTTCTACTGGTAGGTTTTTTTACTTCATGAAGTACTCAATAATTGTTTGATTTTGCAACTTCTTAATCCCTGTTTCAAGGATTGGGGTTGGTTCTAGTATGATTTTCCTTTATTTTTTAATATTTGGTAAAATAGTTTGAACTAATGTATTATCGTTGATTACCTTCTTTAAGCAATAAACATGGAAGGATGGATCTGCACATGAAGATGGAGGCAACTCCCATTTGTAAGTCATAATTACAATCTGCTACAACACCTTATATGGACCATAGTATTTGGGTGCTAATTTATTGTTATTTTATTGTTTGAGGGACATGTTTGTATGGTTGTAGCCTCATAAAAACCCAATACCCTGCTTCAAATTCCCTTTCACTGCGATGCTGATTTGCTTGTTGTTTCATTCTATTTTGTGTTGTAACCATGTTTTTATTCAATAGTTTCAGAACCTCTTGTTGGTTCTCTATGTGGTCCTCCATTGCTTGAAGCATCACTATCCCTCTCAAGGGTGATGTGATGGATGGAGGATGATATCCATAAAATTCCATAAATGGGGAAATTTTTTATGAAGTATGGAAGGATGCGTTGTACCACCATTCTAAAAAGGGAAACCACTTGACCCATTGTGATTGTTTATTAGATGAAAAACAATGAAGATACACTTCTAAACATTTATTCACAATATTAGTTTGCTCATTAGATTGAGGATGTTAAGAGGAGTTGTGAGACAATTGAGTACCCAAACAAGAAAAAAATTCAGTCCAAAATTTCCAGTGAAAATTGGATTTCTATCACTTATAGTAATTTCAAGGATTCCATGTAGCTTCTGAACTGTTTCCATGAATTCTATGGCTATTTTACTTTCTTTAAAAGTATGAGAAAGAGATAAAAATTGGGCATACTTTGTGAGTTGATCCACTACTACCATGATGAAATTCTTTCCTTTGGACATGGGTAGACCTGTAATACAATCCATTGAAACCTCTTCCCAATATTGACTTGGTATGACTAATGGTTGTAGGAGGCCTTGGGTCTTGATTCTCTCTCCCTTATTATGTTGGTAGACCACACATTTGACCACAAACATTTTAACATCAGTTTTAATACCTTCCAAGAGTGACACAATGTGTCCCTTGGTTTTGAACCATCGTACCTCTTTGTTTAACTTAACCATAATCATTGATTATTTTTTTTTACTGTGAAGGCTTTTCATAAATTGATCACATATGGATTAATTTTATTCTTTAAACTCGATCTCAAACCTCTATTATTTTCATAGGAACCGAACTCTAAGGAGGTGCTTCCTTCAAACCATTACATGTGACCGAGCATTCACAGAACCATGGGCTTATCAATTACAACGACGTATTATGTTGTCATTTAGATCTCCTATATCTTATGACCAATAGTGGTGACCAAACTCGAGGTGAGACAAGTGCTTGAGCACTTATCTATTCAATGGTCATGATTCAATCTTCCTAATGAGATGGACAATTTTTAGGACTTCTCCCTTCGGATCTTCGGGATTTCAACTTTTCAAACCTTCGAAACAAATTTCTCGGACATATCATATGGTTTAAATTTATTTCACGGAAATTGATCAATCATCAGATTTGATTTTTACAAGGCTTAATTCGACGGCTGGGTCTTAAACAAGAATTGAGATGGATGGCTGTCGGAACTTCTCCTTTTGGGACTTCGAGATTTCAACTTTTCAAACTTACACCATCCTTCCAATGTACTATGATAAACGATTGAGAATACACCCAAAGTGATCTTTCAGATTAGACGACTTGTGTCCTTGCTGATGTGGTCTGCCACACGTCCTTTGCTGACGTGGTTTTCCATATGTCATTTTCGATGTGGTCTTCCACATGTCCTTGCGAACGAGGTCTGCTGACATAATCAACAATAATCACGAATTGCTTCAGACTATCTCTACATTTTCTAACCCTCCTGATCTTTTATCATAGGAACATTGTTGATCCTATCGTGATCAACAATAATCACGAATTTCTTCATCCTATCTCTGCATCTTCTAACCCTCCTGAGCTTTTATCATAGAAACATTGTTGATCCTATCGTGATCAACAATAATCACAAATTGCTTCATCCTTAAGGTGATGTTCTTCTGTCGATTCCTATTATACTTTTCTTCTTGAGATTAACCTTGCTGCTATGCTTATTATGACTGTTGACATCAATGAAAACACATGAATGGCAATATGTCCAAAAATATCCTGCTTTTTCATTGAGGGAAACACACTAACTTCATACACAAGCTCCCCCTATGATGCTACATATCTCCTCTGAAGTTACTCTCCCCCTTTGACATCAATTGCAAAGGGTTTCTTCTCCTATGACCTATCTGTTTAAATACTTCTGATTAGAGTCTTGACCATTGGTAACTCCTTTTGCAATCACACTTTTTCCGTCATAACCGAATGACTCCTTCTGATGTTGATTGTTGTCTCCCCCTAAATAGGTGCTAATTGATGCATTATTTTCTTGAGAGATTTAGGTTGGAAGAAGGATTACTCCCAATTTTTGCCCGAGATATTCAAATACATCTCTATTTAAGGGTTTTGTGAAAATATTTGCCACTTGTTCTTGTGTTGGAACATATTCAAATTTAATGTTCTTATTGTCAGCCCAATCTCTTATATAGTGGTACTTTATGGGAATGTGTTTTGATTTTGAGTGCTGGACAGGGTTCTTAGAGACACTTATAGCACTTGTATTATCACAGTGGATAATAGTAGGTTCTTCAAATACTATTTTGATGTTGTGTAGGGTTTTTTTCATCCATTCCACTTGTGTGCAACATTCTGTTGCTGCAATATACTCAACTTTAATGATAGACAAAGAAATTGAGGATTGTTTATTGCTTATCCAAGCTACCAGTGATTCTCCCAAAAAGAATTCTCCTCCACTTGTTCTTTTTCTTTCATCTACACTTCCTGATCAATCATCATCTGAATAGGATTTTAAAGTGAATGAATCATTGCTAGGGTAACACAAACTAATATATATATGGTTCCTTTCAAATACCTAAAGATTCTTTTTACATCTTAAATATGGCTCTCCTTTGGTGCTGCTTGGAATCTAGCCACCATCCCAACAACTTACTTGACATTAGGTCTGGAAGCTGTTACATAGAGAAAACTCCCAATCATTGATCTGTAGTGTTTTGGATCTACAACTTTGGACTCATCATCCTTGCTTAGTTTGCATCCAACTGTCATAGGTGTACTAACAAGTTTTCAATCTTCTAACTGGAATCTTTTAAGCATATATTTAACATACTTAGACTGATGTATAAAGACTCCTCTTCTGGACTGTATTATTTGTAATCCAAGAAAGAAATTCAGTTCTCCAAGAAAAGACATTTAAAATTCTTGCTGCATCATCCTAACAAACTCCTTACTCATTTTTTCATCATCATTTCCAAATATAATATCATCAACATATACTTCCACAATAATCATGTTATTACCATCAATTTTACAGTAAAGATTGTTGTCTACTGATCCCCTTTTTAGGCTCTATTTTTGTAAGTAAGAATCTAGCCTTGCATACCATGCTCTAGGTGCTTGTTTTAGCCCATAAAGTGCTTTCTTTAGTTTACAGACATAGTCTCCTTTGTTAGTTAATTGAAACCCTTCTGGTTTCTCAATGTAGACTTCCTCTTCTAAATTTTTGTTGAGAAATGCTGACTTGACATCCATTTGGCATACTTTAAATTTTCTGTAGCTGGAGAAAGCTAGGAACATCCTAATTGCCTTCAATCTGGCCATAGGTGCAAAGGTTTCTTCATAATCTACTCCTTCAACCTGAGCATACCCTTTACAGACCAATCTGGCTTTGTTTCTGATTACTTGACGATTCTCATTCATTTTGTTTTTATACAACCATT
Organism: Picea glauca; assembly: GCA_000966675.3. Taxonomy (NCBI): domain Eukaryota; kingdom Viridiplantae; phylum Streptophyta; class Pinopsida; order Pinales; family Pinaceae; genus Picea; species Picea glauca. The sequence continues at coordinate 330,024 of JZKD02S1672664.1, forward strand.
TAGTTCCAATGATATTTTTGTTTTTTGGTCTTGGAACTAGTTCCCAAGTTTCATTTTTATCAATTTGGTCCAATTCTTCATTCATAGATTTGACCCAATTCTCGTCTTTACATGCATCTTTGATTGAGTTGGGTTCAATACGTGACAACAATGCTATTTCTGTTTGATGCAATAGTTGTCTTCTTGTGTGCACTCCATCATTCATATCTCCAATAATCAGTTCTTCAGGATGATACTTTTGAGTCATTCTTGAGGGTGTATTTGTGTCTCTTCTTGGGAATTCCTATGTTATCTCTTCTTGAATATCTTCTTCATCTTCACTTGTATGCATATCATCATCTTCCGTTTATTTATTCTCTTCTACTTCTTCTACTTGTGTGCCAATTGTCTCATCATCATCTTCATCTTCACTCTCAAGTATAGTCTCTTGATTTTTGATCCTTTACGTTTTTAGGTCATCCACCTTGACATCAACACTCTCAACAATCTTATGTGATCTAAKATTGTAGCATMTGTATGCTTTCTTGTTAGAAGGATATCCAAGAAATATACCTTCATCATATCTGGCATCAAATTTTCYATGATTCTCATCAAGTCTTTTGATGTAGCACTTACTTCCAAAGACCTTGAAGTATTTTACTAATGGAGCTCTTCCAAACCATAGTTCATAAGGAGTMTTATCACTATTAACCCTGAGCTGATMTTTGTTCAATATGTATACTGTTGTGCTTACAACTTCCCTCCAATATCCATCAAACAATTTTKCTTCATTGAGCATAGTCCTTGCGACCTCCYRAACTRTTCTATTCTTTCTCTCAGCAATCCTGTTTTGCTGAGGTGTTCTGGMAGCAGAGAATTGTCTTTTTATTCCATGGGTTTCATAGAAGATATCAAACTCTTTTGAGGTGAACTCACCACCATTKTCTGATCTAAGACATTTGATTTTTGTCTCCTTTTCATTTTCAACAAGGGTTTTAAAGGCTTTGAATTTGTTAAGTGCTTCTGATTTTTCTTTGAGAAAACATATCCAACCCATTCTAGTAAAATMATCATTGAACAACATAAAGTAAGACTCTCCTTGCAAACTCTTGGTCCTTGTAGGTCCACATAGGTCAGTGTGAACAAGACCTAAAGGTTTTGAGGTTGTGTATTCTTTTGCTTTGAACCTTATTCTAGTTTGCTTCCCTAGTTGACAATGTCTACACATAGTATTTGAGGGATTTATGATCTTTGGCAAGTTTCTTACTGCACCAAGATTGCTGACTTTCACTAGATTGTCAGAGTTAATATGCCCCAAATTTCTATGCCATATCCAACTTTCATCTACTAGATTCATATGACATTCCTCATTCAGTTTTGCATCTAGTATATACACATTTTCAGGAGTTCTAGGAGTAGTACCAACTGATTTTCTTGTTTCTTCTCTCCTAATCTCACATTTTTGGGAATCAAAGATGCAAAAGTTCCCCTGATCATAGGTTCGGCTGACACTTAATAAACTAGGCTTCAGTTTTTCAACAAGTAGCACATTTCTGGCTTTGTCTTTTCCCAAACTCATAGTGCCTTTCCCAATTATGTTACCTGAAGCATTATCACCAAAAGTAACTTTACCCTTTTGTCTCTTTAAGTCTAAAAACTTGTCCTTGTTACCTATCATATGTTTTGAGCACCCACTATCAACATACCAGAGTTCCTTTTTAACTTGATATTTTAGGGCAATAAGACATTCCTTTTTTGATGTTTTTTCTCTCCAAAGTTTCTTTTGCTCTCTAATGAACTTTGGTTCTTCTGAGACTTCAATTAATATGCAATTAATGGCCTAATGTCCATAGTTATGACATATGAAGCATTGTAGGCCCCTTCTTGTAGAGGTGCAAAGGAGTTATAGTTTCTTCTTTTAACTCGATTTACTGCTTGGTTATCCTTAAGGATATAGTTCTTAACCTTCAGATTTTTCCTTCTATATGCTCTACAATTTATAGCTCTGTGTCCGAAATTAGAGCATGCAAAGAAATAACCAAGGAAAATGCAAGGATACTTGTTTTGATAAAACTTTTTTGGTATTGTCTTATCTTCCTTCTTGATGGGTGGAAGTGGTCCTCTGGAATTCTGATCATTTCTTCTCTTCTCTTCATTTTTCTTCTTGAATGTACTAAGGAGAATATCTGCATAAGATTTTGAATTAACTTGGCTTTCTTCTTGGGAATAGCCTATTCATTTTTTATTACCTGAATCCCTTTGTGTGGTAATAATCTTATCTAATATTTTAGAACTATTTTCATATTATTTTTAGTGAACTTTGCATCTAGTTCTTTTCTCAGGTGAACTATTTATGCCTCCATTCTTTCATAGGTTGTTTGTTTTTCTCTAAGAGACTTTTCTAGATTTTCTTCCATCCTATTTGCTTCTAGGATTTGGTTTTTCAGGTTGTTCATGAGTTTCTCCATCTCCTTTTCTTTCTGTTCATGTTTTTCTTTTTGTTCAACTACAAAACTTTTCAGTTGTCTATATCTGGTTTTGTATTTTCTTAACTTATCAAAGGCATTGAGAAGTTCTTCTTCCATATTAATTTCTCCTTCATCTCCTGACTCTTTCTCATGTTTAGTTTCTTCTATATTATTAGACTCTTAAATACTTAAAAAAATGACTTCATCATCATCAGATTCATCACTGTCACTAGATTATGATCTGCTATTTTCTTCTTTTGAGTAGAAATTCTTTTTTCTTTTGTAAATTTTTTTCTTGTAGTTAGGTTTTTCCTTCTTCTTGTATTGTTTAGTTTTGTTTTCTTCATCCTCATATTGTTCCTTGTGATAGGGACACTTGGCTGCAAAGTGGGCAACCTTGCCACAGTTAAAGCATTTTAAAGAGAGCTTGCCTTTGTACTTCCTTGCTCCTTTCTGAAGTTTCATTATAAAATTGGCTTCTTCCACATCAGATTCTTCATGATGGCTAGATTGAGGTTTTTGCCTTATGACCTTTTGTTTTCTTGAGCACCTTGAAGACTACCTCTCATTGTGAGATGTTCTCATGACCTAATCTTAACTCATAGGCAGTGAGGGTTCCATACAATTCATCCATGGTGAGTTTATCTAGATTATCCCGATCTTCAAGGGAGGACACTTTAGGATTGTATAGAATAGGTAGTGTTCTTAGTACTTTTTCAACTAGCTCATTATCTGACACTTCTACTCCCAATCCTTTGATTGCATTAACAATATTATCGATTATTTCAAAGTACTCTGAGATATTCTCTTCATTCTTCATTTTCAGACCTTCATATTGTATTCTGAGAGTCTGGAGTTTGGCCCTCTTTACCTTGGAATCTCTTGCATATATGGTTTCCAATTTATCCCATAGTTGTTTTGCATTATTACAGTTTAGTACCTTAGTAAGGATTTTCTTACTCAGTCTAGCTTGTAGTGTGTTTAAAGCCTTTGCATGGTCCCAAATTTTTTCTTGTCTTCTGCTTTTGTGGGAGTGGTTTTTGGAACATCATATCCCTTTTCCACTAATCTCCATACTTCCAGTGCAATGGACATCAGATAGCTTTTCATTCTAACACTCCAGAAGACATAGTCTTCCCCATTAAATAGGGGGATTTTTGATGACATCTTCAACTGCTGATCCATTATAATGTATAATCCTCTTCAATTGATTTAAACCTTTTGTGAAGAGACCTGCTTTGATACCAATTGAAGGATCAGATCCTGTCACTGAGAGGGGGCGGTGAATCAATGACACAATAATTTTATCAATTTTATTTTATTTATGCAATCATAATTTTGACACAATATTTTATCGTGGAAACCAAATGGGAAAAACCACAAATGCTTTTCTATTAACTGCAAAATATGTTTTACATGTTACATAGAAGGAATATATTCTTCCTTTTTGATCAACACCAACTGATCAGGATGAACCCACACCCTTATTCACCAACACCAACTGGTAGGAGGCTACAAACCCCTTTTCAGTCAGCTACAACTGACAAGGAAGAACCAACTCTGTCTGCAGGCACCAACCTGCACTTGCACTACCCAACCACCCTTAATTTTCTGAATCCGGACAAAAATTTGTTTCAAGTCTTTTACTGCATCTCTCTCTGCTTCTCTAATTTAATATATTCTTTGATTCAAACTACAGAGACACACTTATTCTCAACACTCTTCCTCGTTTATATATTCTTCAAAACGATGTGAGAGTGACACATTGTGTCCCTTGGTTTTGAGCCATTGTACCTCTTTTTTTAACTTAACCATAATCATTGATTATTTGTTTTTACTATGAAGGATTTTCGTAAATTGATCACATATGGATCAATTTCATCCTTTAAACTCGATCTCAAACCTATGTTATTTTCACAGGAACCAAATTCTATGGAGGTGCTTCCTTCAAACCATTACATGTGATCGAGCATTCACAGAACCACGGGCTTATCAATTACAACGACGTATTATGTTGTCATTTAGATATCCCGATGAGATGGACGATTGTCGGGACTTCGCCCTTCATAACCTTGGGATTTCAACTTTTCAAACCTTCGAAACAAATTTCTCGGACAGATCGGACGGTTTAAATTTATTTCACGGAAACTGATCAATCGTCAAATTTGATTCTTACAAGGCATAATCCGACGACTGGGTCTTAATCAAGCATTGAGATGGATGGTTGTCGAAACTTCGCCCTTTGGGACTTCAGGATTTCAACTTTTCAAACTTACACTATCCTTCCACTGTACTATGATCAATGGTTGAGAATACACCAAAAGTGATCTTTCAAATCAAACGAATCATGTCCTTGTTGACATGATCTTCCACACGTCCTTTGTTGACGTGGTCTGCCATATGTCGTTGTCGACGTGGTATACCACATGTCCTTGTGGATGAGGTCTGTTGACATAATCTGCCATATTTATTTGCTGGTGTGGTTTGTCACATGTCCTATTGAATCAGACGACTCAGGCTTACTTCGGATGATCTAGCAGTCAAGAATTTATTTTGGCTCTCCGGGACACTGGGCTTCGGGAATTTCACATCTCAAACTTTCAGGAGTGTAGCCTCATCACATATTTAGACCTTAAGTAAAAGATGTTTGTTCGATTAGGATCTTGGATCAACGACTTGATCTGTCTATGGTGCTTCTCTTCTAGCTTATCTTGTCCTTCCACTCAGAATGATCCAACGACCGACGAAAATTCTCATAAATGATATCTTAGATCTTACCTTGCTTATCCTATCCTTCCACTCGAGAATGATCCTATGACTGATGGGAATTCAGGTTTGATCCAACGACTGACGGGTATTTGGATAATCAAATTTTTAACCCTTTAGCCCTGCTTATCCTATCCTTCCACTTTAAAGTGATCCAATGGTTATGAAAACACTCGAAGCAGATCAACGGTTGACAATGATTGCGGAACCACAACTTACAAGTGATTTAACTCGATACCCAAACTCCACAATTTGAAGTTGTGCATTTTTGGTGATTCAACCACAGTCATCGATCTTTGAAGCTATAAGATCTGACGGTCCTAATTAATTGTGGGATTGGAAACAACACGATGTTTAATTCTCCTTTCAATCTCTGCAATTTATCCCTGCCATTGATCTGGCGATTGCGCATCCAACGGTCACAACTCAATCCAACTTAATCTGATTGCTTGTTGGATCAACCATAGTCGTCGATATCTGAGTCTGTGAGATCTAACGATCTAGACCAATTGCAGGATTGGAACTAGCGAGTCATTTTAATTCTCCTTCCAATCCCTGCAATTCATCCCTACCATTGATCTGGCTTGCAGATTCAATGGTCACAATCCTTCGATGATCCTCAAGCCCACAGTCACTCATATGATCGACGTCTGTAGGGTTTAGACGATCAACACAATCAATTTCTTGATCAGATGACTATAGAGGCTTATCACTCTGATCGGACGACTGCTGAGACTTCTCACCCTGAGCATTAATTTTTCCTTCCGAGCTTTGATCTCTGCATTTGCTAACCCTCCTGATATTTTATCATAGGAACATTGTTGATCCTATCGTGATCAATGATAATCACGATATATGAAGAGGCAACGTGCTAAAGGAGAGACCGTAAATGAAGCAATCATCATTGGAAGAGAAGAAGGTGACTTTCATAAGCTATAGGGTCACTCAGAAGCTTCCATGACCCATGCCATTGAATAATCTTGGCATCGAAGATTAGTTCACTTCAACTACAAGGTGCTACCATACATATGAAAAGCGGTCACAGGTTTACCAGAACTCAAAGGTGACCATGAAGGCGTATGCAATGGATGTGCACAAGGGAAGAACATTAAGAACCCATTTCTAAAGAGGGATAGAAAGACAGAAGGAGTCCCCGAACTCATCCATTCAGATGTGTGTGACCCAATGCCATCATCCTCCATTAATGGGTATGTATACTATGTATCGTTCATTAATGATTATTCTCGTAAAAGACCTAGATATATTTGAAGTGTTCAACAATATCAAGGAATTCAAAGCCTTGATAAGAGAACCCTTTTGTAAGGAAGATTAAAATACTCAGGTCAGATAATGGAGAAGAATATACCTCAAAAGAGTTCGTGAACTTATGCAAAGAT
>JZKD02S1672664.1:354886-371623 GCA_000966675.3 Picea glauca
AGTTGAATATGGTTCAGTTAGTCTCAACAAATCCAAGCTGATTCAACAAGAAATAGTCGATTCAATAGGAAGACATCAGTTGGATTTAGACATCAACAACTTCAAGTACTCACCCCCTTAAACACAATGAGAGGTCGATAAGTATCATCAATAAAATATTTAAAAAACACTAGTCAAAAAACAACATCTAGTTGAAACTCAGTCAATGAAAACTCAGTCGAAACTCAAATCGAAAAAATACAAGTTGAGACTCAGTCGATGAAAACTCAATCGAAACTCAAGTCGACTATCATATCTGGTTGAACCTCAGTTAACTAGAATCCTAGTCTAATTCAAGTCAATTGTCATGTCGGTTCGATCCTCGATCGACCACTTCCAAGGAAATCAATAAGGAAGAGGAATGTTGCATGATTATATAGTCTATGAGACAAAATGATATGAAGTCCTCAAGCATCTATGTAGATTATCCTATTACCATTCATCAATCTAGCCATAGTTGATCTTGGTAGTTGGGATTGGTCCACGATTTTGTGTTTCACATCTCTTCTACAAAGATATGAAAGCATATGTTGGCACAGGGGTAGACCCAGGGTTCAACTCTAACAATGCACCAACAAAACCCTACCTACCAGCCCTTTCGGCAACACCTATGAAGTAGGCGAAGTCTCACCCGAGGTAGAAGTAGGGGGGGTTACAGGACTCAAGTGTCTGTAACTAAGCTGGGACACAGATCTATGATAATAACACTTCACAGAGTATTATAGCAACACTTAGAAGGTGACATGCATTAATTCATTAGATTTATTAACATTGTAGAACAAACCCTAAGATAGATCGGCGTAGTAACAATAGAGATTAAGTACTTCGATCATTTAGCACATAGCACTGAGTTAGATCTAACATTCATTCATTCTCAACACAATGAAGCACAACGCATCAACAGATCTATCTAATATACATAAGAAGCAAATCCCTGAGAAGATTCACAACTTAACCAACAAATCACAAAGCAAACCAAAGACACAAGATATATGTGGTTCACCCCAGTGTGGGGCTACGTCCACCAACTGCTTCGTCTTATTTATTATTCTTCAATCTCTTACATTCATCTGCTCCTGTGCACTAAGCCACAGAGCCAAGCTTTGCACCAGATAGGAGATCTATGCACTGTGCACCAGATCCTCCTTCCCAAAACTATGTCAAGGCAGAGAGCCAACTTCTCTATTGAGCACAAAGCCTTACATATGCATTATGTTTCATAAAGAAACTCAGAACTACTTGCACTTAGCCTATTTTTCCACTATTCTCTTCTCTCTTCCCCTTTCTACATTACATTCTTACTTATTTATACTTTTACAATAAGGCCTAATCATGGGTAAACCCATGGGCTGACATCCCACAACGCATTACAAAAACCCTAAGGAACCCCTTGTTGAGTCCACATAGCTCACAAAATAAGTGAGATTCGTGATCTCAGCTCCGCTTGGTCTCTCCATCTTCGACCAGCCTGTCGAAGTCCAAAAGTGGCCCAAACCTGACCAAGGTTTCCTCAAAAATTGGTTGAATGCCAACAAACCCCCAACACTCACCTTTGACTCGTCTCGAGTCACTCAGGTCTGGTCAATGTCACTTTGAAGGCCTCAAGATTCACTCGAGTTGCCTTGACTTTCTGCTTCGCCTGAGCCTCCTGCTCAACGAGCTCTTGGATCATTTTCTTTGTAACAGGCCCTTCTAGGCATTGTTTTGATGTCGCAACCACTTGGTCCAATTGCGAGCCTTGTCCTTCAATTTCTTCAAACACCTTGTAGGCTTCATCCTTCACAGGTTGTAGTTTTTGCGTGACTTCTATTACCCTGCCCTGGATGGTAGTAATATATTGTTGTACCATGCATTGTTCCTGGGACCTCTTCATTCTTTCAACTACGGTGAGAAGCTTCATCTGTGCCTTCACTGAGAAGGCCTGCTACTATGCCTCTTGTAATTGTGCTTCCAATTTCCTTAGCTCTGGGTATTTTGTGAGGCATTCATATATCTGCGCGCTTCTATCGCTCATCTATTTTCATTCTAATGTGAGGGCTCTGATTCTTGTAACTTCATTCTTAGAGTCTTCCTCCCTCTAGTCGCGCACCTCTTGCATAGTGATCAGTATTGCTTGGATCTCCAACTCCGTTATCCTCACTTGAAGCTGTTGGATGGCCTCAATGAGCTTTACCATTTGAACTTTGACTGACTCTTGTTCTTCCTGTGCCAAGCCTGGCACAGAGGGACATGATTTATTCACCGCTTCTTTGACCATAGTCTTCTTTGTGAGAAGTTGGTCCTTTTCTCTCTGTAGTGTCGCTTTGTCCTCCTGGAGCATCGCCCAAAACTCTTCCTTCTCATTTTCATAAGCGGTTACACAGTACCGTGCTACGCATAATTTCTCTAAGACTTCCTCTTTATCTTATTTCAAGGCTTCTGTAGCCTTCTCCTTTTCTTCTTGGACTTTTTGAAGTTGAGCCTCTGTCGCATTTGCAAGTCTTCTTAATTGGGTTGGTTCATCCCCCAATTTTTCAACCTATGATGAAGAAGGCACAATAGGTACTGCACAGATCAATTGAATAGCTTGTTGTATTTCCTTCAGTTCCTTCTCGACCCTTTCATACAGCTCCTCCTTCTTCGCTCCATATCTCTGCAAGATATCCTTGGAAGCATCCTCCATGGCTCTGCAGACCAATATAATGTCATCTTTCATGAGCGTGGCCTCTAACTGGAGCTTACTAGTGCGCGTCTTCTTTCTTGTCGAAGTTTTCTGTGGAGAAACCTTCCTCTTCTGCGGTGTTATTGTTTCAGTAGGGGGATCTTTCGGTCATGTAGCTTCACCTTCTCCTTGATTTTCTCCTTCATCCCCTCTTCCTTGTCCATTTGCTTCGTCTCCTCCTCCTAGAAAGCCAGATCCATTTTCTTCAGAGGCATTGTCCTCCTCATCAATCTCTATATTCTGGACTTCCTCCTTTTTCTTATTCTTCTTTGTCCCACTGGACTGTCTGACATGCTTGACCCGAGTGACTAGGGCACTTCCTATGATGTCAGTGTCGGAGAGTTCTGCATCAGCAACATGTATTAGGAACTCCTTCGGCCACTCCTTTGTGATCTGCTCCATGTCTTCGTCTGTCAGCTTGTAATATGATTGTAACTCTTCCTTGCTCTCGTCTCTACACACATTGATATAGATAAAATGCCGATCTACGTGGAACTTGGCTATTGTTTTATACTGGTGCAAGGTGCACAGTGTCATGCACATAAATGATTTAGTGGCAACCTTCAGTTGTTGATAGTATGCATTGAACACAATGTTGACTTCCATTGCTTCGACATGTCATTGGTGTACCACAAGGTAGAAAACCTAGCAGCCAACAACTCCGATGGTTCAATATCCATAAAGGTGGCTCCTTCAGGAATTTTCCAAGCGATAAATGCAATCAACACGATCAGCCAACTAAAGTGGAATTTGTATCTGTGATCCTGAGATTTACAACAGTCCTTCTCGATTTCATTGACGAGATAACTCACGCAATTCATCTGCATTCCCTCCACACATTTTCCTGCGAGGTCCACCACGAACCCAATGACCTATGTGGGGCGGTTCTTTCTTACAAGCTTGCCAGCTATGAATTGGCAAGCGAGGCACATTGTTCCATCTTGGATAGAGGCTACCTTGTAGCCTCGCTTTCCCTTTTCRACTTYKCCATAAGCCTCCTTGATGCGGTGTGCCAGGGAGCGGTCCAAATCCTTCCCTGGGTAAAACTGTTGAGGGTCAGGTCCCTACATGCTTAATCATGTAATCAAGTGGATCAACGTCGAATCCACAGTAATATGTTGGTCGAGCCATAGGTATCCACCATGGTATCACAACAAGAGGAGTTTAATGCAAGCGTTAAACTCCTGGTGACGGCCAAAATGGGAAATATTCATCACATTTAGTATAGTGGACTGCGCGAGCTCCTTAATCCATGGCTGGGAGCCCAGGTGAGGATTCTTTCAAGTAGTCTTTGTCAAGTATCTATGGGGTGCGAGCATAACATAGTTCTTTTTTTCATCGAGATTAAAGTCATTATTCTTCAGTAGTGGGATCTGTCCTAACTAACTCCCAACTACACGTATTCCTTTCGGGATGTACACGGTGATCAGGGTGTACTCATAGTTGTGTGGGATGATGTCATGGTTAAATGCACCAGCCAAAGGTGGGATATAGTCTGGTAAGATCGACGGGATCTGCTTCGCATTAGCCAGATCGTCGCGATGCTTACTTCGCTACTCAGTCACAGGGTTGGCACGGCCAGAACGTCGTCTAGTCGAAGGGGAAGCCTGGAGTCCCCTAGTCGATGACTCATGTACTCCTTTAGAATATCTCTATCATCCATTCACTTCTTAAGAACCTCCTTGATGGACTTCTCTAACTCAGTGGGTTCACATCACATTCTCATTGTTAAATAGGCAGGTCGAGGTAGGCGAATGGGTAAGCAAGGTAGACAAACAGACAACAAAATCTAGTTTCTAATAACACAGATCCACACACAATCAATTATCTATTGGCTCAATTAATCACGGGTTGAAAAACGTGGTCCTGGCACAACGTCCGATGGGTTAAATAAGCAGGGCCTTGTAATGGATTCTTCCAACGGGCATGAATGCTTCCATCAATGTGAATTTGTCCATTATGGTGCGGTCTCAATGTCCCAAAAGAGATCCATCTGCCCATAAATGTGTTTCTTAGCCGTTCTGGAGTGTCATTCTAACGGTCGGGGCGCCTCCAACGGTTATATAGCTTCGTTGGGGTGAAGTCCCATTCTGCACGGTCCTGTTGTTCCAGCGAGATTCAAATCCTGTGAACCTGCCTCCTGCGAGGTTCTAGTTTGTGAAGTCTTCCATCTGTTCTATGTAGCTTCCTGTAGCTTTTCTAACTTGGCTTTCTTTTTACTGAGCTTCCTTTCCTTTGATCTGATTTTCTCTAACTGTTTCTGAATTCCTCTTTCCATTCTTATTCTTATATTCTCCTAGCGTGGTGACTTCACATTGTTGATGTGTTCTTAAAGGGTTCGAAGTTAATATCCCTTCTCTTATTAATTCCAGGGTGGGTATTCTGCTTTCTTGCATAGATAGGTCCTTCAAACCTTCTTGTGTTCTTTCAACGTCGACAACTAATTCTCTTGCTTTCTATTGTTGCAACTTACCTTCTCATTCTTCTATTAGTCGGTCTATTTTTCTAGCTATGAAATCCCTTAGTTCTTGATTTTTCTTTTCTATAGCTTCTTCCTCTGCTTTCCTTCTGATTTGATCCTTCTTAATCGAAGTCTTTCCTAACAGAAGTGGGAAAGGGGCATTCTTCTCAACAAACTTAATGACTTCAAATTCCTCTTCAGTCGATGTTCCATGGATAATAACATGTACATTAATAACTCTTCCACATAAGGTTATCATATTTCCCTTAAACAATCCTATCCTTCCCAATGAAGGTACCATAGTAGGATTTTCCAAAATTTCCCAAGTATCTTTTGTCATAATATTCACTGGTGTTTCCTCCTCCAAGACACAGTCTATGTCTAAGTCTTCTATTCTTGTACTTATGCGTTGTTTTACTTTCAAGATCTCTGGTAAACTGACTTCTTTATGAACATCCATCATTTCTTTCAATCGCACTAATGGAGTCTGAACTTCCTCTGATCTGTTCTCTTTATGATTCTCCAACATGCTCTTAGTCTCTTGACTTACTTCATAGTTTTCTTATCTCATGTTCATCCTTTCAACTTTAGTGATCATCATTGGACAATCCTCAACCTTGTGACCAATAATTTTACAACAAAGACAAATAGGACCTGTACCAGGTCATTCCTTAGAAAAATGTCCCAATATTCTACAGTTATAAAAAAAATTTAATCCTCTTTTTCTCTTATATGTTCCCCAACCACTTTTGTACTACGTACTAGGATCACAGTGCTAGACCTGCAATGTGCAAAAATTCTTTCTAGGTTCCTGCATCCACTTATTAGTCCAAAAATTCTTTCTATGCATAGGAATAACATGTCTTTCTTCTTTTCTCTTAGATTTACTTAGATCAACTCTTTCTTCCAACTATGCCCTAGCTTTCAGACTAGGACATAATATATTAAACATACCTAAATTCATGCTTTCGAAACAAAATTTTCAGTTATCTTACTCTTATCAAAGCACAAAGATTTATTTCTTTTAAGATCTTACCTCTTTTTTTCAGATCGGGTTTCTTTCTTAGCAAAAAGATTCACAAGTCAAGTAGAGTACTGCGCACTACAACAACGGATCTATGCATAGATATTTTCTTTAGTTCCCAGCAATCACAGTTTCAGTCCCGACAATAGAACCATTTGTTGGCATAGAGGCAGGCCCAGGGTTCAAATCTAACAATGCACCAACAAAACCCTAACTACCGGCCCTTTCGGCAACACCTAGGAAGCTCACCCGAGGTAGAAGCAGGGGGGGTTACAGGACTCATGTGTCTATAACGAAGCTAGGACAGAGATTTGTGATAATAACACTTCACAGAGTATTCTAGCAACACTTAGAAGGTGGCATGCATTAATTCATTAGCTTTATTAACATCACAGAACAAACCCTAAGATAGATCGACACAGTAACAATAGAGATTAAGTACATCGATCATTTATCACATAGCACTGAGTTAGATCTAACATTCATTCATTCTTAACACAAATAAGCACTAAGCATCAACATATCTATCTAATATACATAATAATAAAAGCACTGAGAAAATTCATAACATAACCAACAAATCACAAAGCAAACCAAAGACACAAGATATACGTGGTTCACTCCAGTCTGGGGCTACGTCCACCAATTGCATCGTCTTCTTTATTATTCTTCAATCTCTTACATTCATCTGCTCTTGTGCACTAATCCACAGATCCAAGATTCACACAAGACAGTGTATCTGCGCACTGTGCACTAGATTCTCCTTCCCAAAACTAGGTCAAGGCAGAGAGCCAACTTCTCTATTGAGCACAGATCCTTACATACACATTTTGATGCACAAAGAAGCTCAGAACTACTTACACTCAGCCTCTTTTTCACTATTATCTTCTCTCTTCCCCTTTCTACATTACATTTTTACTTATTTATACTTTTACAATAAGGCCTAATCATGGGTAAACCCATGGGCTGACATCCCATAACCCATTACAAAAACCCTAAGGAACCCCTTGTTGGGTCCACATAGCCCGCAAAATAAGTGAGCTCCGTGATCTCAACTCCGCCTGGGCACTCCATATTTGACTAGCCTATCGAAGTCCAAAAGTGGCCCAAACCTGACCAAGGTTTGCCCAAACCTGACCAAGGTTTCCTCAAAACTTGGTCGAGTGCCAACAACATCATTTCCATTCCTTCAAATTTTATGGAAAGGATGACGATAAGGCACATAGTTCTATGCTAGTTGATAAAATGAAGTAGGATCAGGGTCTAGTTCACTTACAGGAGTAGAATAACCCGATATATCAACAACAATTTCATCTATAAAAACATCCTCAAATTTTGGCATGTTAGGAATAGGAAACTCATCAATCTATTCAGCACAATCAATGATAGGTTTCTCTTTTGGAAAACCAATTTGAACACCAGTTGCAACAAATAAAACTTCCCCGGGTGTAGTAATACTAGGTGTAGGCATGGAGGCAACATAATCATATCCAAGACCTATTCTTGGTGACTTCATATCAGGTGCAATAGGAACAAAAATACCTTATCCAATCTCACCAATTCCTCCTCTAGTATATCCATATTGCTAAGAAGTCGGTACCCAATACCATTAGTGTGTTTTTCAAAGCTAGGAGAAACAACACAATCATTAGTATTTTTAAAAATAGTTGGACTATAATCAAGAGTATGAAAGGTGGAAGAAGTAATAAGTGATCATGATATCTCAACAATATCATTCTTCTTTTCATCATTCTATAGCCAATGAACTTCTACTTCAAGGTTCTTTTTATAGTCTTGCAAGCCCTAGATAGTCTTATCCTTCTTAGTCAACTACATCAGAAAGGTATCACAATCTTCTTTCAAAGCTTGATATTCATCAAATAGGCACTTGGTATCTTATTGAAGAGGAGAAACTTCTCCATGAAGCTCATCAACAGAGGCATGTAAATGGGAAAATTCATTTACTAGATGGGTATTGGATTTATCCAGTCTGCAAAGGTTTGTCTTCAAGAAAACATTTTCTATATGAGAAAGAAGTATCACTTCCTTCTTTATATCATCAACAAGATAATATTTATTTCCAAAATCATCTACAAGATCCTAGAAAACAATCTCTCTTGTTCATTCTAGGTCAAAAACTTTCCTATATTTCTCATCAAACTACAGGAAAAGACCAGATTGAAAGAAGGAAACCTCATCTTTCAGATGGGTATGGATTGTCTCAAGTTCATTATTAAATCATCGACTCTCGATTTGAAACTATGCAACGACTTTCTTCAAGTCAGTTACTTCTATACAAAGTCGATTATGAGATTCATCCAAGGTAATGGCCTTTTTCTCATGAATCTCCTATAATTTTTTAAGAACCAAGACTTCATCTTCATCAAGCATGCCCATTGATGACAAAGGGAAAGAACCAAGGCACCAAATTTACAAATGATGGTTTGAAAGTGAAATGGGTTGACAGGAAAGTTGACCACAAGCAAGATGACTATCTTCACCAGTCAATCGACCTTCAATAAGCAATTGACCCAGGTACAATCAATTTGATTTAGTGAATTCAAAGTGAGAGCCATGTAGGAGCTATGGAATTCATAGCATTCGCCTTCATTTGATTATCTACCAAACACAAATGAAATTATAAGACAATAAAATGAATGACGAAATGCACCACCATTTCAAGAAGCCACCAGTCGATGGGCAATTCATGCTTTTCAAGAAATCGTGCTCATCACACCAACAACCCAAAAAAGGGGTTCAATGGTAGATTCTACAGATAAGTTTGAGTAAACCAATTTGAGTTTGTCAGATCCTTCTTGATTGAAAATAAAGGGACATGGGTCAAGTATAGGAGGATTGTATTCTAGCAACAGAAACTTCCTTAGTTGAGTGGAACTTCCACATGATCGAGTCGAACAACGGGTTGTTTTGGTCAATGACGAGTCACGTGAGCCTGAGTCGACGTACGGTCGAAAAGAACAATAATTCGAAGCAATATTAATTCAAAGATCCACATGAAAATGGTTCTCAATCAATTCTCTCCTCTGTTGACCGATGTAACCTTGGTTAAACCTTCTAACAATTGAAAAAGATGAGCCACCAGATCTGTCGATGTCCACAATTGCAAACTACAATGAGAAATTCAACCACAAATGAGGAAAGATCATGCTTCCAGTTGATTTGTGAAGACACAAATGGAATTCGATCAACAATCGACGGGAAATCAAATGGTCGAAGGGTTTAGTCAAACATAGTGTTGAACCAAGTGTTGGAACCTCCTCTAACAAGTAAATTATGGAGCAATCGGGAACTCAAGTAAGCACTAGTATAAACCCTAGTCGAGCTCTAATACATGGAAAAGTTAAGGTATCATGCCCAAAATAATTAGAGGCCCGTCAAACGTTCAACATATATCAAATGGATTCAGCAATGTCTCATTCTCATTTGATTCTTCTCTACAAACCCGAGATCACAACCCAACAACTTTGATACCATGTTGGGATGGGTAGACAACCACAAAAGAGAACAAAGTATCTGATAATAGTGGTGGTTTCTAAAGACATTATTGCACTAAAGCACAAACACACTCCATGAGAGTGCAAAATATACCTCTCCCAATGATGATAGAATGATCCATAAGGATCATCTATAAATAGGTTTGGTCATGGAACAAATAAAAAATCATGAGATCTGTAACATCCCGCTCTTGTGCTCACCTGATGTGACTTATTCTTTGAGGACACTTCTTTGCAAGTGATCCGATTCATTATATGATTGTCTACTTCGCTTATGGATTCTGATGATGAGATTGTGTATTATGATGTTATGTTATTTTATTTATGTATAGATAGGTGCTATTGATTGGTTTCTCTTATGTGTGCACGACGCTTGAGAGATTGAGGATGTCGATGGCATTGATGGACCCCCTTGGACTTTGGATCAAGTCAGGGAGTGGACTATATATGGTTTGGGTATTTTCATTTATGCATTTGTGACCTATGATCGAGTATATTATGATGTTGTTTATGGATCATTGACATCTTTCATTGATGGATGCAGGTTGATGATTTCTTGTTAATCAGACTCACATTAGGAGTAAAGGGGCCATGCACAACAATCATAGACATTGAGGGAGAGGTGTGGCAGTAGCCCTGCCACAGCCTATTAGCACTCTCATTGCAGCTCGAATTGTAGGTTAACGATTACCTAGTTCGAGAAACCCACGATGTCATGAGGGAGGACTGAGATAGTCGCTTATGAATATTCTAAGGGGTGAGAAATAAGGTAGGGTCCTTATTCCTTAGAGACCCTTAGTCTCCCACAAGGTCGCATGATGGAGTATTGACTCCAAGGGTTGGATGTCTACCAAAATTAGTCAAAAGGAGAGTGTCACCCTTGGAGTACATAGTGCATCTTGAAGGACATGTCGCATAATTAAAACATGAATGAAGGCAAGTGGCACCCTTGGAGCACGTAGTGCGTCTTGAAGGGAACGTCGTGATTTTTAACACAGGTGAGTCAATGAACCAAGGTGCCTAGAAAACAATATTTTATCTTGATGTGGTCAGCCTTAAAATAAAAATGTTGTATGATTAAAGTTATTAATTATAATATTTCCCTTAAAAAAATATTGCTAAGCCTAGTTGAATTTAAATCCTAGGTCTAAGTAGGATTTGAGGACTAAAAATTAATTAAGCAATTAATAAAGGGGGGATGAGGAAAAATCAAATTTAGAATTTAAAGGAGAAATAAATTATCTAAAAATTAATTATTGATATGTGCAAAGACATGCTAATTTGGAACTTAGATAGAAAAGGGAAATTAAATGCAAAAGGAATGTGGAACATAGAAATGAATCTAGTCTAGAGAACTTTCCTAAATAAAACTCAAATATGCTTTAAGAATAGCTTCAGTCATTAAGGGAAATTAAGGGAATAAATGGACAACAAGGAGCATTTTTAGGAACGCTTTTAGGTGGGWGAGGGAAATTGCCAAATTAATTTAATTAATTAAATGAATTTCTGGTGCAACTAAGGGATYGAGTGACAAGTGTACGAGGGAGAGTTTTTCCTAATTAATTTTTAATTAAACAAATTTAACGTGCAAATGGAAAGTGTCACTAAGAATAACTCTATAAAAGTAATGGGGGAGATGAGGAAAGGATCATGACTGGTAGGCATAAGGTTATGYTGTTGGATTTTTCTTGACTGATTTTTCTTGTGGGAGTTGGGATAC
This sequence comes from Picea glauca, assembly GCA_000966675.3. Taxonomy (NCBI): domain Eukaryota; kingdom Viridiplantae; phylum Streptophyta; class Pinopsida; order Pinales; family Pinaceae; genus Picea; species Picea glauca. Next base: position 366,347 of record JZKD02S1672664.1, read on the forward strand.
CCAACTCGAATAGAGAGTGGTAGCTCGACCTTGCGATGCGAGCTGGGAGCTAGATTATTATTTGGTTGTGTGCATGGCTCATTTGTGGCTTGGGGGGCTTAGGGGGAAGAAGAGTACCCCTAGCGTTGATTGGGAGGTACCGGTGAGGTCTCAACAATTAGCAAGTGGGAGCGAGGAGGATTGCCAGTATCCAAGGATCATCAATAAGTCCATCTGTCGGTTACGGTATGCTTGTTCAAATTCTGCATTGGTAAATTAGTTAAATTTTTTATATGGATTTATATGCTCATGAATTTGTAATGTATTTATGGAATTGGTGGAATGGTATTTTTATTACGATTCATTTAAAATGATATTGGATTATAGGGTAGTTTTGTTGCCATGTTTGTAATTTAGAAGAACCCTTCCAGTTCCTCTTTTTGAATTTATGAAGTATGATTGTTGTCTTTTTCCCATCCATGGGGTCTTCTTGAGACTTCTCAACCATTTCTTTGCATTCAAATAGTTTTATTCTCCCGCCTCTATTTAGTTCTACGAAGATCTTCTCCTAAAACTCCCAAGGACCATCATTGTTTAAACCTCTGATCTTGCCACTATTTAACTCAGCGATATTAGGGAGTTGCTCTGCAATCTCTTAGTTTTATCACCCTCTATGTTTTTCTCCATGTTGTGCTTTACTTCTGCATTTGAACCTTTCGCCCAACAAGCACACTTTTTCCTTTTGTGTATGAACCATTCACACACTTTTCTCCTTTTTCCCTCTGCCAATTATCTCATCCTCAGCGAATTTGAAGTAGTCTCCTCGATGATTGATTGTTTCTCTGTCATATTTATCAATAGATAACTGATGGTGGCTACCACTTATTCATTCTGGAAGGCATTTTGCATCTCTGATATTTAAACCTTGGCTCAATTCCAGTGAACTCTTCTTTGTGATTTTTCTTGTAAGCCATCAACGTTTACAGGAATGAGTGCAGCATTTTTTTTTTAAATCTTATAACTTTGCATGTTGAGGGAGAGCCCGAAGGCTCTACACCCATTCTAATAATTTTCCTTACGTCTGTCAAATTCCTTGGCTTAACGCCCCAACCTTGTCTCTGATATCGTCCCCTTGTTAGAAAAATCTAAGGATCAACTTAGCCACCGTATCCCTTCCTTTTAGAGAGAGCCGCGTCCCAATCTCTTACCTCATACTTAAGACTCACATGGTTTTGTTTCTTATATTTCTCTCTTGCAAGTGTATACCTCAGTCTTAGGAAGGGAAAGGTCTCTAGGCACTTACCTCGCCATCGTTAGATAGGATCTACGTTTGGTCAAAATTTCGGTTGTAAAATATGGTTTTTTCAACATCATATGGTCTTTGTACTATGTCTTTGTTATCCTTATTGAGCTTTCTAATGTACTCACAAAATTTGTTCAACTCCACAAAAAATGAATTCACCTATAAAATTTAATGACAATACATAATGTGTTGGGACGGGTAGATAACCGTAGAGGTGAACTGAGGATCTGAGAGTAGTGATGGTGTCTAAAGTCATCATTGCATTGAAGCACACAAATTTTCCATGAGAGCAAAAAATAGATCTCTCTTGATGATGATAAATCGATCCATAATGATCATCTATAAATAGGTTTGGTCATGGACCAAACCAACAATCATGGGAGTGAGTCGGTTGCAACTGTCCATAAAATGTGGATCTAGAATCGAAAGTGGACATTGTCAACCATTAGTTTAATTGGTGGTCAGACCCAAAGAATGACCAGAATGACCAGATACCTGTCTTGCACATCTCTTCTACAAAGATATGAAAGCATCATTTCCATTCCTTCAAATTTTATGGAAAGGATGATGATAAGCCACATAGTTCTATGCTAGTTGATAAAATGAAGTAGGATCAGGGTCTAGTTCACTTACAGGAGTAGAATAACCTGGTATATTAACAACAATGTCATTTATAAAAACATCCTCAAATTTTGGCATGTTGGGAATAGGAAACTCATCAATCTATTCAGCACAATCAACGATAGGTTTCTCTTTTGGAAAACCAATTTGAACACTAGTTGCAACAAATAAAACTTCCCCGGGTGTAGTAATACTAGGTGTAGGCAGGGAGGCAACATAATCATATCCAAGACCTCTTCTTGGTGACTTCATATCAGGTGTAATAGGAACAAAAATACCCTATCCATTCTTACCAATTCCTCCTCCAGTATATCCATATTGCTAAGAAGTCGGTACCCAATACCATTAGTGTGTTTTTCAAAGCTAGGAGAAACAACACAATCATTAGTATTTTTACAAATAGTTGGACTATAATCAAGAGTATGAAAGGTGGAAGAAGTAATAAGTGATCATGATAGCTAAACAACATCATTCTTCTTCTCATCATTATGTAGCTGATGAACTTCTACTTCAAGGTTCTTTTTATAGTCCTGCAAGCCCTGGATAGTCTCATCCTTCTTAGTCAACTACATCAGAAAGGTATCACAATATTCTTTCAAAGATTGATATTCATCAAATAGGCGCTTGGTATATTATTGAAGAGGAGTAACTTCTCCATGAAGCTCATCAACAGAGGCATGCAAATGGGAAAATTCATTTACTGGATGGGTATTGGATTTATCCAGTCTGCAAAGGTTTGTCTTCAAGAAAACATTTTCTATATGAGAAAGAATTATCACTTCCTTCTTTATATCATCAACAAGATAATATTTATTTCCAAAATCATATACAAGATCCTATAAAACAATCTCTCTTGGTCATTCTAGGTCAAGAACTTTCCTATATTTCTCATCAAATCGCAACAAAAGACTAGTTTGAAAGAAGGAAACCTCATCTTCCAGATGGGTATGGGTTGTCTCAAGTTCATTCTTCAATCATCAAATCTCGATTTGCAGCTGTGAAATGAATTTCTTCAAGTCAGTTACTTCTATACGAAGTCAATTATGATATTCATCCAAGGTAATGGCCTTTTTCTCATGAATTTCCTGCAATTTTTGAAGAACCAAGACTTCATCTTCATCAAGCATGCTCATTGACGACAAAGGGAAAGAACCAAGGCACCAAATTTACAAATGATGGTTTGAAAGGGAAATGGGTTGACATGAAAGTTGACCACAAGAAAGAAGACTATCTTCACCAATCAATCGACCTTCAATACGCAATTGACCTAGGTACAATCAATTTGATTTAGTGAATTCCAAGTGAGAGCCACGCAGGAGCTAGGGAATCCATAGCATTCGCCTTCATTTGATTATCTACCAAACACAAATGCAATTCTAAGACAATAAAATGAATGAAAAAATGCACCACCAGTTCAAGAAGCCACCAGTTGATGGGAAATTCATGCTTGTCAATAAATCGTTCTCATCACACCATCAACCCAACAAAGAGGTTCGATGGTAGATTCCATGGATACGTTCGAGTAAACTAGTTCGAGTTTGTCAGATCCATCTTGATTGAAAATAAAGGGGCATGGTTCAAGTGCATGAGGATTGTATTGTAGCAAAAACAACCTCCCCAGTTGAGTGGAACTTCCACATGATCGAGTCGAACAAGGGTTTGTTTTGGTCAATGACTAGTCATGTGAGCCTGAGTCGATGTTCGGTCGAAAAGAACAATGATTCAAAGAAATATTAATTCAAAGATCCACATGAAAATGGTTCTCAATCGATGCTCTCCTTTGTCGACCGATGTACCCTTGGTTAAACCTTCTAATAGTTGATAGAGATGAGCCACCAGATTTGTCGAAAATACAATGTCAAAACTTGCAAACTACAATGAGCAATTCGACCACAAATGAGGAAAGATCACTCTTCCGGTTGATTTGTGAAGACACAAATGGAAGTCGATCAACATTCAACGGGAAATCAAATGGTCGAAGGGTTTAGTCAAACATAGTGTTGAAACAAGTGTTGGAACCTCCTCTAACTAGTAAATTATGGAACAATCGGGAACTCAAGTAAACACTAGTATAAACCCTAGTCGAGCTCCAATACACGAAAAAGTTAAGGTATCATGCCCAGAATAATTAGAGACCCGTCAAACATTCAACATATGTCAAATGGATTCAACAATGTCTCATTCTCATTTGAGTCTTCTCTACAAACCCGAGATCACAACCCAACAACTTTGATTCCATGTTGGGATGGGTAGATAACCACAAAAGAGAACAAAGGATATGATAATAGTGGTGGTTTCTAAAGACATTGTTGCACTAAATCACAAACACACTCCATGAGAGCGCAAAATATATCTCTCCCAATAATGATAGAACAATCCATAAGGATCATCTATAAATAGGTTTGGTCTTGGAACAAATCAACAATCACGAGATCTATAACATCCCGCTCTTGCACTCACTTGATGTGACTTATTCTTTGAGGAAACTTGTGTGCAAGTGATCCAGTTCATTATATGATTGTCTACTTTGCTTATGGATTCTAATGATGAGATTGTGTATTATGATGTTATGTTATTTTATTTATGTATAGACAAGTGCTATTGACTAGTTTCTCCCAAGTGTGTAGGACGCTTGACAGATTGAGGATGTTGATGGCATCGATGGACCCCCTTGGAATTTGGATCGGGTCAGGGAGTGGACTGTATATGGTTTGGGTATTTTTGTTTATGCATTTGTGACTTATGATTGGGTATATTATGATGTTGTTTATGGATCGTTGACATGTTTTGTTGATGGATGTAGGCTGACGATTGCTTGCTAATTAGACTCACATTAGTAGTAAAGGGGCTATGCATGACAACCAAATATATTGAGGGAGAGGTGTGGCAGCAACCCTGCCACAACCTACTAGCACTCTCGTTGTGGCTCGAATTGTAGGTTAACAATTACCTAGTTTGAGAGACCCATGATGTCGTGAGGGCGGATTGAGATAGTGGCTCATGAAGATTCTAAGGGGTGTGAAATAAGGCATGGTCTTTATTCCTTAGACACCCTTAGTTTCCCACAAATTTTCCTTATGGAGTATTGAGTCCAAGGGTTGGATGTCTACCAAAATCAGTCAAAAGGAGAGTGACACCCTTGGAGCACGTAGTGCGTCTTGAAGGGAACGTCGCATAATTGAAACATGAATGAAGGCGAGTGACACCCTTGGAGCATGTAGTGTGTCTTGAAGGGCACGTCATGATTTTTAACATAGGTGAGTCAATGGACCTAGGTGCCTAGAAAACAATATTTTATCTTGACGTGGTCATCCTTAAAATAAAAATGTTGTATGAGTAAAGTTATTAATTATAATATTTCCCTTAAAAAAAAA
>JZKD02S1672664.1:371633-384504 GCA_000966675.3 Picea glauca
AATATTCAATCAAGCCAACACGAAAAGCTTATAATGTCTTGTTGGACGTATATGCCAATTCTACATGAGTTGAGGGAGCTAAAACTATGTTCAAATGAATGACTAAAGACAAATTCCATCCTGATTTGTGCTCATATACAACTCTATTATCTGTATATGTCAATGCATCTGATGTGGAGGGAGCGGAGAAATTTTCGTCAGATCGAAAAGAAATGGAATTGTGCCAAACATTGTCATATATGGTACACTAATTAAAGAATATGGCTCAGATGCATTAATCCAAATGAAAACGCCCTCTGTCAAAGAAAAAAGGAATGGGAGTCGAGCTTCTTAATGTTCGCACGCAGATGGAAAATAAACAAATGATACAACGAGACCATCCATGAAACAAATATGCCACTTGTCAAATCTATTCACATCAATTTTATGAAGGTGGCAGAGCACTTGGCAGTTACAGAATTCCAGGAAGGCAAATCGTTTCCATATTCATCGAAACAAATCGATATTTCTCTTAGATAATTTTTGGCACAAATATTGAGTAATGTAACGAGTTAATAGTTAATATGGTGTTGACGATTTAAATAAGGATTTTTTAGGGGAGAAAGAAAGAGGGGGAAAACAACCCAAGAGTCTTTTGGGGGCTGGGTGTGTAATGCCATTTCTTTCAGCAAATATAGAACATAATGCCAAGAGATTCTATACCTCGTCACTGTGTAATTCTGTCTTTTCTTGTATTATTTTTCTCAGGTTTACATTCATTTATTCTTCCTCCTTTTACATATTCAACTTGTAATGACTCTGATTCAATAATACTTTTTCTATAGTCATTTATTGGGCAGCCTGTTAGGTTCAACGTTTCCTCTGTTTATGCTGTGAGAAAAACAAGACCCATAGCTTGATTGTTTCTTCTTAGATTACAAGTTATATATATGCATGTTTTTATTTCGAAGTTATTTGTCATTACTCTGTTGAAATAAATATTAGACTTATCAGAATTAGATACCTAACTCTTTGTTTCAGTCTCCTTCATCCCCTATCTTCTATCCATCTTCCTTATTTTAATTAAATTAGGCAAACGAGGTCATGCCTCTTCGTTTCTGATTTATAAATGAGTGAAAGGCCTATTTTAGACCTGGTTCTAGAAGACTCATATGACTGATCAATCGACAAATTATTATTTCATTTAAAATGTGCTAAGGGTTGGCTCTATTACAACCTAGAGTCAACTCTTGCGACAACATTTTCTGGTGCCTTTGTCGAGGACAGAGAAACGAAGTTATCTTCCCTAGGATACAACAAAAGTTTAGAGCTATTCCTTGATGGTGAACAAGGAATAGGCATTCAATTGGTTGTGATGATTCACTTGACAACACCTTGGTTCGAAGACTCTACATGATTCACTAGTGACTCCACTGGTCTCAAAATGTCGAGTTCGTTTGCTGTAAGGTTTGCTCCTCTGAACTTTACAAATGTTTATGGTTTTCCAAACACTATTCCAGACATTAAAATTTGGGAAGATGTCCTTCCTAAATTTGGAGGATATGAGGATGACAATCCTGCTCAACAGTTGTTTGAATTTCACAAGATCATGGATGAATTAAATGTACATCATGAAGATGTCATCATGAAATTGTTTATGTTTTCGTTGGAAAGAGATGTTAGACTCAGGTATAAATCTTTACCCCATTCTAGTATTCCTTTGTTGAAATATTTTCACACAATTTTCCATCAACATTGTAAGAGGATCTATTCAGCTGAAATCCTTTTTGAAGATTGCTGCAATATAGAATTCATAAGACAAAAATACCAAACAAATCCTCTTGAAGAGGAGGAAGGCTAATAGAAATTTCTCAAGTGGATGAAGATGACCAACATGAGGAAGAGTTCTCTAATAAAGAAGCAAAATATGATAGCTCTAGTGATCATATTCAAGAAGAAGAAAAAATCAGCAGTGGGAAAAGTGCGTAAAGGCATTTCACACAGCTTGCCCAACAAGGGGAAGTATGTATTAATTGCACATGTGGTATATCAATTCCCTTCTTTGATCCAATTGTAGTTTATATGGAGGCAAAATGGGGCATTGAAATTTTTATTTCCAACTTCTTGAGGTCTGATTCTCAAAACTGTAAGTACCTGCTCCCAAGGTATGTTTCGAAATTAATAGTTGCTCCTATCGTTTTTGTGCTCAAATATAGAAGCATAATTAAATTGGTTAGTCGGATATTCGCTTGGTTGATTTGGAAATTTTCCTATACTTGAAAAAAACAGTGATACCATTTAGAGTAGGTGATGTATATAAATAAAATTGACTTCGAGCATTAGAGTATAGTGGTGGTTTTCAGTATGTCTCTAGTTTAGTTCAGCATCCAGTATGGTTCTGTTTTAAGGCATTATGACTCCATATCCCAATGAATGCATAAGTGGTTTTTGTTCGAAAAGGCGCAAGTAAAAGGATAGGGTTTAGAGTTTGATAAGATGAATTTTAGGTTGCCCAATGGATGAAGGCACATGGTCTATTGTTCTTGGCGCTCTGTAGGAAATAACCATCCCTAGATGGAGCCTATGTTGGTACAAATATTGAAAATTTCTAAAGTTGGTGTCTCTCGCCAAAAATTTATGTCAGTTGTGTCAACTTGTTTTAGAACCTTGTCAACTAGCGTTCATGAACCTAGTGCAGAAATTGATATACTTTGCGTTGGGCTTCATCATGCAACCCGAGAGGAGGATATATTTGTTTATTGAGATCTGTGAAATATTAGCCGATATGCCAGAAGTAACAGAGCTACATCCTATACCAGATGCACATGTCCCTATCATGAAATTTAAGTTCAATGGAATATAGATATATCTACTTTATGCAACAACTCTCTCTTTGAGTGATTCCTGAAGATCTAGACATCTCCCAAGATTCTATAATGTGCAATGCTGACGAGCAGACTGTTCGTAATCTTAAGGGATATAGAGTGACTGATCAAATTTTACGTTTGGTACCAAATATTTAGGATTTTCGAACTAGACTTAGGTATATGAAGCTTTGTGAAAATCAATGTGTTGTCTATTCCAATGTAGCAGGTTTTTCGGGGGGTGTTAGTTGGACATTACTTGTGGCTAGAATATGCCAGCTCTACCCAAATGCATTACCTAGCATGTTGGTGTGTTGTTTTTTTTTAGTCTATACCCAATGGCACTGGCCAAACCTTGTCATGATTTGTGTTATTAAAGAGGGTCCACTAAGCCTTATTGTTTGGGATCCACGTAAAAATCTCGTGATAGATTTCATCAGACGCCTATGATTACACCAGCATATCCCTATGTGAATTTGAATTATAATGTGTCATCGAGTACTTTACGTATCATGACTAAATAATTTTAGCGAAGAAATCAGATTTGCGAGGAACTAGAGTTGAACAAAGCTGGTTGGGACATTCTGTTTGAAACTTATCCATTCTTTGAAGCTTACAAAAAATTATTTATAAATAGACATATCAACAGAAAGAGCAGATGATCTATGAAAATAGAAAGGTTGTATCAAATCTTGTCTTCGTTTTCTCACTTTAAAAATTGAAAGACAAACATTTGGCATGGTTCAGTGTCATCCACACCTAGATGAATTTTCGGATCCCCAAAGGCCATATCATTTTCATTTCTTTATGGGCTTGCAGCATAAATAGGGTATGCCCATCCAAGAAGGAGAACAGTTTGACATAAGGGTAACTATGGATAAATTCGGGCATTCCATCAAAATGTACATACTATGGAAACAGGGCATGAAGATTAATGTTTCTCGTATGCGGCGAAGGAATATTCCAGCCATCTGATGCATGTCACCCAAGCATCGAGCGTTAAGCCATATGGAGAAGGAACTCACGAGGAAACTCGAAAAAGGTGCGCTACATGCCGAAACATTCACTAGAACGAATGATATGTAAGCGTCGAGTCCCACTTCGGGGATTTGGCCAACGTGGGAATTCCAATAGCCACCTCTCCGTTCCCCCGAAGCTCGAAGGCCCAAAATCAGGATTCCATCCATACACATAAAACGACAGGCAAAACATTTGAAGAAGGTTTTCATGGTATTCTGAATGACAAAAAATCCATTTTGAAGACGGATCAAAGGATGTTTCAGTTGATGATTCACATGTATAAGAAATACGACAAACGTGATCAAGCTCACAAGATTTATGCATAAATGGTTTCTAGGGGAATTCTTTTATCCATTGTTACATTTAATAGTTTGATGACTTCTAAAATAGATTACAAAAAAACTAGACGAATATTCAATCAGGCCAACAAGGAAAGCTTATAACTTCTTGTTGGACGCATACACAAATTATGCATGAGTTGAGGGAGCTAAAAATGTGTTCAAACGAATGATTAAAGACAAATGCCATCCCGATTTGTGCTCATATACAACTATATTATATGTATATGTCAATGCATCTGATGTGGAGGGAGCAGAGAAATTTTCGTCAGATTGAAAAGAGATGGAATTGTGCCAAATGTTGTCATATATGGTACACTAATTAAAGAATATGGCTTAGATGTGTTAATCCAAATGAAAACGCCCTCTGTCAAAGAAAAAAGGAATGGGAGCCGAGCTTTTGAATGTTCGCACGTAGATGGAAAATGAACAGATGATATAATGAGACCATCCATGAAACAGATATGCCACTTGTCAAAGATATTCACATTAGTTTTAAGAAGGTGGCAGAGCACTTGGCAGTTACAAAATTCCAGGAAGGAAAATCGTTTCCATATTCCTCGAAACAAATCGAGATTTCTTTTAGATCATTTTTGGCACAAATATTGAGTAATGTAACGGGTTAATAGTTAATATGGTTTTGACGATTTAAATAAGGATTTTTTAGGGGAGAAAGAAAGAGGGGGAAAATAGCCCGAGAGTCTTTTGGGGGCTGGGTGTGTAATGCCATTTCTTTCAGCAAATATAGAACAGAATGCTAAGCGATTATATACCCCGTCACTGTGTAATTTTGTCTTTTCTTGTATTSTTTTTCTCAGGTTTACATTCATTCGTTCTTCCTCCTTTTACATATTCATCTTGTAATGACTCTAATTYAGTAATACCTCTGTTATAGTCATTTATTGGGCAGCCTGTTAGGTTCATCTTTTCCTCTGTTTATGTTGTGAGMAAAACAAGACCTGTAGCTTGACTGTTTCGGCCTAGATTACAATTTATATATATGTATTTTTGTCTTTCGAAGTTATTTATCATTCCTMTGTTGAAATAAAGATTAGACTTATCRGAATTAGAYACCTAACTCTTTGTTTCAGTCTCCTTCATCCCCTATCTTCTATCCATCTTCCTTATTTTAATTAAATTAGGMAAACAAAGTCATGCCTCTTCRTTTCTGATTTATAAATGAGTGAAAGACTTGTTTTAKACCTAKTTCTARAAGCTTCATATGACTGWTCAATCGAYAAATTATTATTTCATTTAAAATGTGCTAAGGGTTGGCTCTATTACAGCCTAGAGTCAACTCTTGCAACAACATAGAGCGTGCCTCGAAMARAATATTTTTTGAATGGATCTAAAAATGTTACATAGAATACTAATGATTGTACTCTAACCAACACATTTGGTMTTACTGGATTTGGATCTGTTATGAATAAGTTATGATKCTTTTACCCGAAACACCTRTTTTAGACTAGTTTCAGGACTATCCACAAACCCTATTTTCCACGGAGTGTAACTCCAAAAATGMAATGACCCACAAGCTRAATTTTTTACCACAGATAGTTGGATATGTTTCCTCAATGGCCTAGMAATTTCACGGTCTGAATCATTCTAGAAAACAAGTTATTGCGAAAATGGTGAGATGAMCTGTAAGTAACATACCTTAGAAAGCATCATCAAAAGAATTGATCCGGATTATTTTCGGCATGAAATGAGAGCAAAGATATAATAAAGAAAYGGATAGAGATATAGAAGATATCTAATAATATAATATAAATGTATCAGAGATGCAACCATAAACACAGATATATAGTAATACATKATTTCTATTAATGAAAGAAATGTACAGAGACTGTAAAAATATAGAGTGAAAGACTCGCTAGAATGGTGACAGCTTATCTCTGAGAAGAGATGTGACRGATACTTGCATTCGTAGAAAGATAATTACAATGAGGCTCTGAARKMCCTTTTACAATAAATAAGAATGCCAAAAACACTAGACATACAAAAACCTAACCCTAGGAGATGAAGYGCCAAAAGTCATGTGGGCCTCGTTTGGGTAAGTTAGTACATCAACTTCTCGTGGTCGTAACTTTTGTATACGATATCCGTTTTAGGCGTATGATAGCCCGTTGGAAAGGTATCATCAAGGAGATTCATTTTTGGGGCTCAATCATGCCTTAAATTATCATAGAGAGGCTCGATGCCGAAAAACCTTCATTTGGGCCCTCAAAATGGCCCCGGAAGTTAAAACTGCTAAAAATAGTAAATTGTCAAAATTGCCAGAAAATTGTTTTAAGCCAGTTGGAAAAGGTGGGTGGACACCGATATCCACCTAGATCAATAATTTATCCTCGAATTTCAGCCTTCTTTTCTTCACATTCCCTCTGAAATTCAGCATAGATATCCTTTGGTTACCTCAGTCACCTATAAGTATTCAATATTCTCAAGTGTGATGTAAAATGTGAGAGCCTTGCCTCTTATTTATACTCTCCATATTATAGGTCACTTAACCGATTTCTAGGTCACTTAACCTATTTCTAGGTCACTTAACCGATTTCTAGGTCACTTGACCTATTTTCCTCATTTTTAGGGTTAACCACTTTCCATAATTAGAAATTTCTCCATTACTTTATCATTTAAATATTCCTCCTTGACTTTGTCACCTCACTTTATCATTTAAATAATCTTCTTTGATTTTGTCACTTCACTTTATTATTTAAATAATCCTTCTTGAATTTTTCACTTTACTTTATCATTCAAATAATAGTTTCTTCTTTGCAATCTCTTTGACTTCTTTGACCATCTAGGGCTTCAAGCCAACATATGAGGGTCCTCCAACTTCGTAAGGCCATAAATCTCAAATCGTGAGGAGTTATGTGACATTCCACATACCACCAGAAATGGCATGACATGTACTATCCATATAGAATAGTATTACCTTAAAATATATTAAAACACATACCATTATACATGAAACAACATTGGGTGCATTACCCAAACCATTTTGCTACCAAACTTTATTCAAGGGTTGACATCAATGACAACCAACCTTAATCAACAATCTCCCCCTTTGGCATTGATGGAAACACTCTGATGCAATACTGAAATCATTTCATGCAATAATGAAGTAATATCACTCATGCTCCCCCTGGAACCATGCCTCTATCCTCTACATCTTTGTGACCATTGCTCCCCTTGGAATCATGCCTTTGTCCTCTGCATCTGATAAATATCTCCCCCTTTGTCATCAATGGAAAAGGTATATTTCCATCTGGGGTTTCTCCCCCTAACTGAACTGTCCTCTTTATGGTGCTTCCTCGTGTACATCTAAGACATATAAGATAAGCATTCAAAAGAATTCATTTTGGAGTAGAAATAACTCTAAGTCTCTGGAGAAGATACTCAAAGGCTTCCCGTGGAAGGGGTTTTGTAAAGATGTCTGCCACTTGTTATTTTGTGCCCACATACTCAACTATGGTGTTCTTTTCTGCAACTTGTTCCCATATAAAGTGATACTTGATCGGAATGTGCTTCATCTTGGAGTGCATCACCGGATTCTTTGAGATATTGATGGCGATTGTATTATCACAATATATTGGAATGGTCTCATCATACTCAACCTGTGTATCTTTCAGAGTTTGTTTCATCCAAAGAACCTGTGTACAACATGTTGCTGCTGCAATATAGTCTGCCTCAGTTGTATATAGAGATATTGATGATTGTTTCTTGCTTAGCCATGATAATAAACAGTCACCCAAGTAGAACATTTATCCACTAGTGCTTCGTCGGTCATCAATACAACTTGCCCAATATGTATCTGTGTAGACAATAAGTGATAGATCCTTTCCTTTTGGATACCATAATCCAAACTCTTATGTTCCTTTGAGATATCTGAAAAACCTCTTCAATGTTAACACATGTGATTCCTTTGGTGTTGCTTGAAATCGTGCCACCTGTCCAACTTCCTGCATTACATCTGTTCTAGATGTTGTCACATATAGTAGGATACCAATCATTCACCTGTATTTCCTCTGATCTGTATACTTTGAATCGTCATATTTTCTTAACTTGCAACTGGTTTGCATGGGAGTGATAATTGGTTTGCAATATTCCATTCCAAACCTCTTTAGCATTTCTCTGATATACTTGGTTTGAGAAATAAAAATTCCTTGGTTTATTTGACGTATCTGAAGTCCCAGGAAGAAGGATAGTTCTCCAAGTAATGACATTTCAAATTCATTCTGCATATCCTTTGCAAATTTCTGTCTTAACATGTCATCATCACTACCAAAAATATTATCATCAACATAAACTTCAATTAATAAAATGTTACCTTGACTCAGCTTGATGTAGAGTTTGTTGTCTGCACTTCCTTTTCTGAACCCTGCCTATTGTAGATATTTATCCAGTCTAGAGTACCATGCTCTAGGAGCCTGTTTTAGACCATACAAGGCCTTCTTGAATTTGCACACATAGTCTGCATTCTCTGACAACTGAAATCCTTCTAGTTGTTCAATGTAGACTTCTTCTTCAAGTTCCCCATTCATAAAAGCAGATTTTACATCCATATGATACACTTTAATATTTTTGGAGCATGCATAAGCTAAAAGCAATCAGATTCTTTCCATTCTAGAAACCGAGGAAAATGTCTCTTCAAAGTCGATTCCTTCAACCTGTGCATATCCTTTACATACCAATCTATATTTGTTCCTTGTAACATGTCCATATTCATTCAATTTATTCTTGTATACCCACTTTGTGTCGATCAAATTCTTATCCTTTAGTCTTGGAACCAATTCCCAAGTGTCATTTTTCTTTATTTGATCCAATTCTTCATACATGGCCTTATTCCAAAATTCATCCTTGTTGACCTATTCAAAATAGGTTGGTTCAATCGTAGATGTGAGTACTAGGTGTGTTTGTTCTAGTGAACATATTCTTCTTCTAGTCTCAACTCCTATGTCTTTGTTTCCGATACTCTGATATGAAGGATGATTCTTCTGTACTCATCTGCTAAGTGTCTTTGGAGGCACTTGCTGAACTTTATCTTCTGCTTCTATCAGATTCTCTTCATCTTCCTCTTCTACTTCCTTTTCATCTTCTGCTTCTTCTTCAAAAAGTTGTTCCATTGATTCATTTTCTTCTTCCTTTGATTATGCCTGTTTCATCAATTGTTACGTTGATGCTTTCTACAACTTTGTTCAACTCAGATTGTAACACTTGTATGCTTTCCTTGTACTTGATTAACCAACAAGTACTCCTTTGTCCACACGAGAGTCAAAATTTCCCATTTTTCCATCTTCTCTTTTGATGTAGAATTTGCTTCCGAAAACTATGAAGTTCTTCACATTTTTTGGTCTTCCTTTCCATAGCTCGTAGGGAGTTTTGTCAGTGTTTTTTCTGAGCATTACTTTGTTTTGAATGTGAACTGTTGTATGCACTTCATGTGTCCAAAAAATATCTGTCAAATTGGAATCCGTTAGCATTGTTCGGTCCATTTCCCATGTAATTATCATCCATTATGATAATGTTCCTTTGTATCTAAACCACTCTTTGAACCAATATATGAATCCATGATCTCGTCCATACTTTCCAAGAATCTACTTGCACAATTTTCCATAATGCTAACCCATTTATCACTATACTATCATGAAGTCTTGATAATCCATCAAATTGTACTTCTTTTAACTGACTACTCTGGATCTGTCTTCTCAAACTCTGCAAGTTTATCGAATGATGGTTCTTTGGTCTATCACATATATATCATAGACTCCCCCTGTCTAATATTCATATTGCCTGGGAGTCTCTAAGTCAGATGGCTCAGAACAATTCCTTCTCTGATGTGTATTCATCATCATCTTCATTGGTAGATTCATCATCATATTCATTGGTAGATTCATTATCTCTCTGAGCTCTGAATTCTTTATTTCTATCTGTGGATTCATCTTTCACTACAATGCCTGAAAGTACAATCTCTTGAACCTGTTCCTTATTTACCCGTCCTTCCTTTCTTTCAGTTATTTTCCAAGACTTTATGTATCTGACATATTTCTTTTTCTCTGTAGAATTTTCTTCATCTCGTTTTATTGCCAATCTTGCGATCTCTGGTACTTGGTCTTTGTTCACATGTTCTTCCTGTTTTCTTATCCATACTTTCTTATATCTGATATCAATATTCTCTTTCATGGAAGTATCAATCATGCTTCTATAATCACTGGCTATGTGTCCATAGTTATGACATTTGTAACACTCAATGTTATGTGCGACCACATATACACTTCTTGCTTGAACATTTCTTTTATAATCCCTGCAATATGCAACCTTATGTCCAAAGTTAGTACAATAAAAACAATGACCATAAAATAAATTTGCATACCTAGGAGTGAATGATCTTCTCTGTGGCATAGTCCTTCTGAATTTTTTCCTTAACTGATCATGATCATGATTGAATCTTATTTGTGTCTTGAACATGGATGGTCTTCTTGAAGATGTATCTTCAATAGTTTTCTTAGATTCTGTTTGACCATGATTCCTTCCTTTGAGTACTTCTACATAACTCTTTCTATTTTATTCATTCTTCTTTTCTAGCAATGTAGAGTGTTTCTCTTCATTCTCTACAACTGATGTGGATGTTTCTGTCTCTTCAACATTCTTCTTGAGCTTGACAATTTTGAATATTAGTGTGACAACTTCTTCTTCAAGATTCTCAACCTCTTCTTCTTTCTTCATTATCGGAGACTTCATGACCTCTTCTGTTCTCTTTGCTTCTTCAAGTTGAATTTTCAATGTAATTATTTCTTCTTCCAGTCTTCTCTCTTCTTGACCAAACTCTTCCTCAAGTTGGTTTAAGTCATTGGTTCTTTCCTTGAGATGATCCATCAATATATTTTCTCACTTTTATGCTTCTTCCTTTTGTGTTGCTATGTTGGCTTCTAAACATTTCTTTTGATATTCTAGAGTTTCTTCAATTCTTCTGGCCTCTTCTAGTTGAGCTCTTAAATTCTTGATGACTTGATGATATTTTTTAGAACCTTGAACACTTTCCTTTTTCTTCATCAATTCTTTCTTGGATGACTTGTTTTCTTCTCTTTCTTTCCTTAGATATTTAATTGCATTGATCAATTTTTCTTTGTTATCAACTTTTGCTTCTTCATACTCTTCCTCTTTTGAATATGTCTGACATGATGAGCATCTTTCTTCTTGTTATGTATTCGCATCGTCTTTGGAATTTTATGAATCTGCAATGGGTGAAGAATATATGTCATGTAACTTATCACAAAAAATTTTGGCTGATGAACATTTACCAACCTTTTCTCCTACCGGATTAGGTAATCCTTCCCAGATGAAATCCATTGCTATTTTGTTATTCTTCTTCAATTCCTTCTTGGTTGCAGTCTTTTTCCTTTTTGAACTATCATATCCTGTAACAACTGATAGCCAAATATAATGTTCCTGTGCTTGTAAAAATACTTCCATCCTTATGCTCCACATCTCATACTTAAAACCATTATGACCATTAAACATTGGTACTCCATTCTCAGAATAATCCATGATCTCCTTCCAGTGGTTAAACTATTTCCTGAAGGAACCGACTCTGATACCAATTGTTGGATTATTAAGAGGGGGAGATGAATCAGTAATAGAGAAATTTAATCCTTTTTAACCATATAATCGAAGTGTTATATCAATGTAGCATTATCATTCAATAACTGCAGATTAAATAAGCAATGAACAAATGAACAATCATACACATACACAGTACACCAGTGTTTTACGTGGAAACCCAAAGCGGGAGAGAACCACATAATTTTTTTTCTTATATGTCTTGAAGAATTACATTCATTGGAAGCACCAACTTCCTTTGTTTTCCAGCTATAACTGGAAGGAAGATCCAACCCCCTAGTTTCTTAGGCTACAACCTGAGGGAAGTTCCAACTCCCCAATTATCTGGCTACAACCCCCTATGTTTGCTGGCTACAACCGGAAGTTGGCTACAACCACCTGTACTTTCCCTATCCAATCGCCCTGACGTATAAGTAGAATGATGGAACCACTGTCACACTATCACTATGAGATATACTATTTTAAACCTATACCAATCAACCTACACCAAACAACCTATACCAGTAACCTGAACCATGCATCAACCTGTACCATAAACAGGTGCATCAAACATGCACCAACCTATACCAACCAACCTATAATCAACCTGTACCTTAAACACATGCATCAACCATGCACCAACCTATACCAAAAAACCTGTAATAAACATGTACCATAAATGAGTGCATCAACCATGCACCAACCTGTACCTCAATCTGTACCATGAACAAGTGCATCAACCATGCACCAAACCTGTACAAATAACATGTCACAACAACCTGGCCAAACAACCTATCACAACAACCTGTCTCATCAATATTATCAACCAAATTAGATCTACTCACCAAGATCAATAACCAAGACAACTCTAAAATATGTGCATCAACCAAGAATAACACAACAACTCATAATCATCACCAAGATCAATATGCGCTTCTAATAATATACCAATACACGTATGCTACATCATCCATAAACCATGTGTCAACAATACTACTAATAAGTTCCTCCAACCATGTACCAAGTATGTACCAATCATGTATCAACTACTCATCAACTATGACTCATCAA